>JTDE01000916.1:109409-134030 GCA_014338405.1 Paragonimus skrjabini miyazakii
GCCGTTTGCGGCATAGATTAATTTGATTTAAACATGGTTCACGCTTGGATTAGAACGTGATGGGTCTGCCTGATTAGCCCAGAAATTGAACGAATTTGGTCACGGAATGTCCGATTTCCATTGGGCATCACGGAGCATTAAAAATGGCTCATACATTTTTGTAGCTTTTGCACCAGGACAGTGATTTTAGCCCTACCTTTTTTCAAGAAGAAGCCACGCGCGTCGTCTAACTTCTCAGCATCGCATGTCTCTGATTTGCTTTGGTCTGGCAGACACAAGACGACCGATCGGTTCCCCTCATGATACTCCAGATTCATGTACCTGTCGCCGTTCTTTTCAATCACTCAAAAATGTCAGCTTGGACACCACCCACGCCTGATCTTAGGTTTCGTTTTCAAATATGCCTGTTCAATCTAATCGACAACTCCACGATCAGGACTCTTCAGTCAGGTTGCGGTTACTATGTTCACTGACTCAACTGAGCACAGTTTATATTCTTGATGAGAGTTCTAAGATTCAGGCTGTTTTAAACTAAATCTCTCACACACGTGATCACAGCCTTAAAAGCCAGGAAAGTGTTTCGACTGGTCCTCTTCAAATGAAAATACAAGACTTGAGCTAGTCAGTAGTCCATAACTTCGTCCGGATGGGAGTTCAAACCCCTTGACTTTCATGCTTGTGAGATTAGCGTGTTAAGTATAACTCAAAAAAATGTTTAACTACAAAAATCTTTCAATTCCCCCAACATTTGTTGCGTTTACAAAGACTAGATAACTTTGCGTTTATCACGGTTTATTCTAAGCTAACAAGGCACTCGATGTTACCTTCTTAAATGTAGCAAAGACAAACTTTTTCAAACTGTTGTGATGATTAGTCGATGGTGTAGGCAATTTTGACTTTTCTCGATTTGTTCTCTTAACCAGTCGATCTATATTGTCTTTGAACTCCCCGTTTAGATGAATCAATTATAGTAAGATTTTCCTTACTTTGAATTAACACCTTTTAGGGTACAGTAAAAAGTCACTTACTGTCCAATATTTTGAAGTTAAATAATGGATTTGTCAGTTTCCATTTGTTGGTGAAGAGAAGTTTCGTATTTTAAGCAATTATTACCAGATCACATTATAACAAACGACAATTAATTATCAGCCCTTATGAAGGTTACTTAATTGTCTTACAACTGTGAACATGAAAGAGATGAGTCAATGGTAGTTTACAGGTAAATAAGAAATGGTAATTGGACTTTGTCGATGAAGACTTTCACGTTGAACTTCGAACGCGCAGCATACAACTGTTCATGGTATGCAAACGGATGAACAGATTGTGGGTGAAAATAGGAGGGCCTCTCTGAGCCTAAACTATGCTAACTCAGTTACTCTACCTGCTTCACAGAATATTTATATGAACAGAGACAATTCTTGCGTTACTTGGTAAAATTATCAAATTATTTGTACTAGTGTCATCATTCACAGTTTCTGTAACTTATCGTGTCACAGTTCAATAATGGTTTGAAGCCTCTATTACGTAAAGAGACAGAGTAGTCACTCATATCTGCTTTCACTCATGTTAACACATAACACAACACGATTCAACTATCTATTTGGAAAGCTTGATTAGGTAGATGATTTCAAACTTCTGTTAGTTTTCATAGCTTTTCGTTCAAATACTGCTCTTTAAAAGTGCAGATAGACTATTGTTGTCTGAATTCTACTTCTGGTTTTCATCAACACTGATTGGAGTTTGGTTGTAACAATTAGATCAAATTAATCACGTTTAACGTACGGTTAGTTTAAATATTGATCTATCAGGTGAGCAATAATTTGTTCTCAAATGTTGAAAGCGATATGTTTAACAAACGATTTTGGGAAATTAAAAATTTGTGGAGTAAACATACTTTATTGGCCGATTTAACAAACATTCAACTTCCAATGTTTTTGCCTTATTCATTCATAAATTGTTCTATAATCACTCCCTGGTTAGCAGAATAGGTTGAGCGACCTTCATTGGAAGAAGCTTCGTCGTATTCCATCAATCCAGATGGAACAACCAGATGGTTACATAAGTTCCTAAGTTGTTACAGAAAGGACAAGGATTTTGGTTTGTGCGTTCAGGTCTCTGTGTTGCTCGGTGAGAAATTGTTTTGTCGGTTTATAGATGTAAATGGAAGGTGAACGGAGGTGGATAAAAAGAAACTGGATATATTCAGCTTCGGTCTGAGGAGAAGTAGGTGAATCTCCTGAGATCACTAAATGCCCACTCTGTAAGCAGGATAAGAATCTATAGACAACTGTCTCGGGCGTTCATCACTTCTTCTGATGTTCGTCAGGAGTATCCGATTTCTCCCTTCCTGTTCAATTTTGTCACTGACGACATTTTGGAAGGTGCATCTCCGCGAATCCTGGTGGGCTTGGTGTTGAGCTTCTACCTGGCGCTAGATTGACCGATGTGGGGTATGCGGACGACACTATCTTACTTAGCCTCTCTGTCGAAGACATGCAAATCACGTTATCCAAGGTTAGTGACCGGGCTCCTTTGTATGGAATGCACTTCGCACCTCCAAAGTGCAAAGCTCTGCTTCAAGACTGGGGCAGTCCCCTTCATGCTTTCTTCATTTCAGATAATCCTTTTGAGACTGTGGACAGTTTCACACACTTGAGCAGCACTATCTCGTCAGCCTTTAATTTTGTTGATGAGATATCAGCGAGGATAGCAAGGGCACGAGTTGCCTTTGCCAGCATGTCATCTGTGGCATTGAAGAAACGTTCGATTGTCGCTGAAAGGAAGAGTATCTAGTGCTTGTGTACGTTCTGTTTTGCTCTATGGTTCGGAAACGTGGCTTGTTCGCAAGGAAGATTCCAACAAGCTTGCGGTGTTTGACCATCGTCTTTTCCGACAATTAGCCCACATTAAGTGTACTGATCGCGTGAGCAATGTGTCAGTTCGCCGATGCGTATTCCCGAACGCTCGGAATGCGCGATTGATTAGTCATCTACACACGGTGCACAGCTAGCGATAGTTGGGTCACGTACTCCGTATGTCATCTGATCGTTTACCGTACCGGGCATTATATAATGAGACCACCAACAGTTGGGTGAAACCACATGGTAGTCAACCGGCTCTAACCGGGCTGCATGAACTTCATGCCTTTTAGCGGCAACTACTCAGTTAACTGAAACAGGAAACGAAGCTGGGAGCTCAAACGTTGTACACTTGTACTGCGTTAATCACACCACCCAGTATGTCTTTAGAAATTCACTAACTGATCCTTAGAGTAGAATGATGCCGCAGTATTTCGTTCGAAGTTCACTATGATAGAACACTTGCCACATACCTACAACCGGTCGTAGCTGTCGCATTCCCATAGACTTTCCAGTCGGCCACTTTCGAACAGCAGAAGCACTAGACTCGAGTTTCACTCTCATGAAAGCACGTCAGTAAGGCTTATTCTTCCCACGACCGGAACTAGAACTTCGGCCACGCTTTCATGAGGCAACCGTGTTTACCAATGCGCCATTGATCTCACATCAGGCACGATTGAATTATCATATTTGAACGCCCAACCACTTTCGCTTGTGAGTAATGATCAGGTTGTTCGATCGTCTCGATAGGAGATACAGTTAGTGTCATTAGTGGTCATAGTTCATAGTCTGCAACGGTGTTTTGAAGAACGTTATAAGGAACACTCAGAATACTAAGGTTTAACAAGTCACTTAACTTCCAATCATCCTTGAGGCCCAGAATGATACTGTATACCAGGTACGATGCAAACAACTGTAGTTCAGTGATCGAAAAATTGTACGGAGAAGAAAGCCGTTAAGTCCTCTTCATTTAATAGGGCCATGTACGAAGAACAGTCAGCTGGTTCACATACAGTGTAGGTTATTTTAAGCCAAAACTGTTCTTCAATCGCGTTCACAAGTTCACAGTTAAAATTGTTTTTAGAGCAATTTCTGTTGAATTTTTCATGCTTTCTGTAACGTGTTATCTTACTGCATTCTTGTGTTCAACTCATTTAAATGGCGGACTTACTGTATTATTCTACTTCAGTAGTTTGATAGTCAGTGTTTTTAATATATGTGATAATGGTGAATCCAAATTTTTTCATCGGAAACATTTAAACACTCGGTTGTATTCGTATGCATAAATGGATGTTCCTGAGAGCAACAGAAATAATAATTGCTCATTGCTGTTTCTGGTACAAAATCATCCGGGAAGTTCTTTCACCTACTCCCTACATCTGAATTATCAAAACTATTTGTTAATAACCTTCGTTTTCTTACATGTTCCCCAATTATGTTCCCGATCAATGTCAGCGCGTGTAAACCGGCTATTGGTTCACCATGAAGTGCAGTTAATTTAATTTACAGTCAAGACAGTCTTCGGTCGGTAACTTAAAAATATGACCTCGAGCAAGCTTGAAAAATAATAGGTACATTTCGAACCATATTGTTGTTCTTATCACCGTATGGCGCTATATGAAACGGAATGTTTTCTGAATAAGGGGAGTTTTGATAAATTCACCTCTTTTGCTGGTGCAATCACAAGACATTCAAGATGATATGACGGGTATTGATCTGAACGTTAACGAAGGAATATCTGATTATATAATTGACAGAAGCCAGTTGTTTAAGATTCAGAACCCAAATGAGATATGATTAGATAACGTTGGTCGACGTTCTTCAACGGAAGGACGATCAAAGTCTGTTAGATCATTTACCGATGACTCGAACATATGTCCCTGACCACGACAAAGGCATGCTCACGTTTTGTCAGTCGTGGCGTAATTGCACTCTCATTAAAAGAAGAAGACGTTTTACTCAATAATCTTACGGTGTCTGGAAATGTATTTTTCCCCAGTTTCGTGGGACATGTTTAGTTGTTATTTGTTCGGTATCACAGAAATTGTTTACCACCTACGCTGCGTAAAGTCTAAGGAGCATCATTAGCACACATCGAACGTCACATGTGTTGCCAATGATCCAGCTTTTCGACAAGCGCAGTTTTTATAATTGTGACAACTTATACAGCTGGCATACAAATCAAATTGCATGCATTTGGTGTCAATTGATTTCTGCATTGTCATCAACGGTTTACATATGTCACCAGCTGGTTAAAGTGCTCCACAAATCCCCGCAAGCATGTAGTATATATATTTTTATTTGAATACCATAGTAACTACGGTAACGCTTGCACTATATTTCGTTAAACATTATTGCACATATTTGAAGGTATTGTGTGAAACATTGTTCAAGCATCTCTACAAAACCTGATCAATGTGCTTGGATGCACTGGATTGTATTTGAAGGTTAGTCTGTTCGATTTGAGAGGCAAATGAATGATTTTACTGAAGTTATTCGACTATTTGCTAAGCGACTGACATAAGTATATTTACACAACATTGCTCTCACGTAATTCCCTATTGATCAGACAACAGTCAATTGGGAACATCAAACGAACATCTCAGATATTGTTAGTCCGCCATTTGGGGGCATGGTTTAACCGATTATTTCTTAGAAATTGAATGATTCGTGTTCGCGTTCGAAAATAACGGTCAGTTTACCAAAATCTTTTCTTATACTTGGTCAGTCTGATACAGGATGCTGAGCAAGGGGAATTTGTCCTGAAGCACTTGTGACAGCTGAGTTATTGTTATAACGAAGTTGAAACTACTGGAGTAATTTAAACTGAAACCAACAATAATCCCTTTGTGCTTGTATGTCCTAAGTTTTCAATTAGGTAGCTGAACTTTCCATGACCCCACTCGTTGATCCCACCTCCCTCATTATAAATGGAAGTGAAAACCTAGCCTGCCCAAACTTGAATGTTCGATATTTGAGACCCTCATTTTGTTCCGCTCTGCCTTAAACTCAGTCGGCTGGCACTACAGTGCTAAATAATTTTAAGTGCACATTTGTTGCAAAATAAAGCCCCGTTGCCTTGCCCACAGCAACACTGTAAACTTTCATGAAAAACAGTGTGAATATAAATCCAGTTGCTTCTAGAAAAATATATATGAGCTTTCGGGAAAATGTCAACAATGGGATATCCGGTGTATTCTACATTGACGTTTTCATGACACTGATGGATGTTCGCAAACATTTATGGGTTGTCCATAGAGTATATCATAACAGCTGGATGCACGATGCATTCAGGTGAGGGCAACTCAAACAAACCAGTTACAACGTATGGGTAAGTTTTCTTTACATACGTGACTGTTCGTCACATTATCAACGTAACAGATAATAAATACATGAATTACATAGCAATCTTGTAACTAGCTGGTAATTGCAACTGTGGTTGACACTGTCCTAATGACTCACGGGATTATTTCTGCCAAGTGAAATAGTTACTAAAGATACTGGACGAGAAGAGAAATTCATGTAACTATGAATAGCCTGAGGGAATTTGAGGCACGATGATTGGGCAGTTGCACAGATAGTCAACCGAACCAGCCAATTAGTTTCTAAACAAGTCTTGAAATTGGGCCGACTGAATTAAAACATCGGGTGTCTCTAATTCAGATTAATACACGCATAGCCATGCTCTACTTTACGATAGGTTTCACATCCAGCTTACAGCAAGGAGAGTCGACAGCGTTCTTGAATTGGAAACAGTAGAATTCGGGGGCATGCGGAAACCAGATGGATATAAGATCGACGTAATCTGTCAGATATGCTCGTTCGCGTATCTGTCAGTTTTGTGAAATTTGTCATCCCTACTGTCACTACAGATTACTGCGAGGCTAACCTATCGGATTAAAAATACGAATCGGTATGGTCATTCCAGGATCGATCCCAAGCCAACATAAATTAGGATTTGGATGTTTAACAAAACACAACCTGAGTCTATGTTTGCAGACGACTGAAACTATGTACAGAAATAAATAAGGGCTTCACTACTGGAAAACACTTAATTCAGTGAATATTAATGCTGTAGAAGGAAATCAAGTCCACGGTCATTATTTTAAACAACAGAGAGATATCACAGCTATCCATATGACATTCCAATAAGTAGGCATCGTCTTTTGCAAATGATGACACTACGTTCCATGTTAACGTTGTCTAGGGACCGTTCGGCGAATTATATTGTGTTCAGACGATTAAAAACAGCATTGTTGGCAAGCTATCACATCCAAGACAAGAACTGAAACCAATAGTAAGTAAACATCGCACAGGGATTGTGGAACTGCAATGGAAATAAGCTGGATATTAGATCATAATGCGACTTACCGTAATCGATTCACAGTAGTAATGAAGGTTGTGAACAGAATATCTAACATAATTCAAGGTAATCAGACGAAGTCCATAACTATGCCAGTAAATATCATCGCGAAGGTACTGATACTTCAGAATATCAAATGCAACAGTGACTTTGCTTGTAGATAGCGACTTAGTATGGATCATTCACACGGTGTACGCTAATGACCGGGTAAACTGACCAAACTAGCAGACCAAAGTACGTATATAAAGTAAATCAAAAAGGATTATATGATGGCTGAAACAACTAATACATTTGTCCTGTGGGTGGAGTGCACGGCTATTTAGTTTGCATGAGTAATTGACCGGTCAAGTTTGTGAAGCACAATTTTCGTACAGTACTTCTACTGATTAGCTGCAATCAGTCCAACATTATTCATCAAACTGCAGGAGCAAATAACAGTCCCATAGGTAACTTTAATTCCACACTCAACATCACTTTGTTGCATTGATTTCGGTGATAATGACGAAGTAAAAAATTAACTTTCATTACTGTTAAACTATTTGATTGGTCGGACTTAAGAGTTATCAAAACATTTTATTGTCTTTAAGGCATCTTTCCCAAAAGCGAAACAATCATCGTATTGTTGACGATCTTCTCTTGAAAACGTAAATTCGCCGTAGAAAGCCGAACTATTTGTAATGCAGCCAAGGTCAGTATTGATCATTCACCATCCAGCGGAGTAAAGTTTAATATGGATAGCGGCCGCATTATATCAAAGTCTGGACTAGAACGTATTTGGTGTTCTATAAACCAACCATAAAGTACACAGAATGAATGCACTCTTTTCAGTATAAACTCTTCTCAGGCACAGCTTAGTTTTTAATTGCTCACCGTTAAACTGCATGATATTTACCGTGCTGAAGTTTAGACTAAAGGAGACCGTAGACAAGAAACGAGTAGGCCGCAACTACACAAGACGGGTTAAAGACAAAGCCGATATCAAAGTACGGAGCGATAAAAAAGATGTCGCTCAAGACATGGACTGCACGAGGACCCCGTAGGTGAAGCTGTACTCCATCTTGCGAAACAGTGGCACACAAACAACCCCACGTATTTCCACATGTATTCATGAACAGTGTTATATATATGTGTGTATATGCTCACTTAAGCATGTAGGTCTTAGTTGTTTGGCTGTGACCAACGTCGTCAGAGGATGATGAAAATTATTCAACTGTTAGGCTTTGAAACAAACTGTGACTCCGATATCATAGTAAGTGGTATTGACCGGACGAGTCAATTGGATTGTGAGTGCCTCGTACGCTACCGACAATCCCAAGATGAATTAGTTATGACGTTAAATCCAAAATCATTCACAAGAGCGGTCGTTAAACCTGCTGTTGCCTGGTCAAAAGTCCCACCTCATGAGTAAATCTTCGAATTCACAACACCAAGTTATGCACTTCAACATTGGACAACACGGATCTAGAAACTGAATGTGTCTGATGTGGTACACTCCAGTAAAGTGTATCGTGACGGCACCATCACAAAGTGAAACCTAACTGCCAAATGGCCTAAACAAAAGACATCTCAGTAGGTTGAAAATGCACTCAAACTTTGGTAACTCTCACTAATCTTTTATCCCCAGGAGAACTTTGTGTGCGCTATGTCGATTAAATAATGGCTATCGTCTTGAACTTCTGATCAACTGTCTTCATTTTCTATCAGCATATTTTTCTGTTTGCATTCGCAGTGTTATTTTGATGAAACGATTGTCACTCATTTTTCCAAAACTCTCGCACATAAACCATTTTGTAATTTCCGTTCAGCCAGCAGGTTCCACTTGGTAGAAATCTGAGCGGGTTTGTCCGCCGTAAGTTCACTCGTTGACTGTCGATTTTCGACCCCCAGAAATTCAACTTTAACCCAGCTATCATCAACCGTTCAGCAAGTTCACAAGATGCAAAATTGTATGCGCGCTGTATTCGCTCTGACCTTCCAGTCAAACCACTGAAGCTAGTAGCAAATCATGCCATTCTAATGTTTCAGTTATCAGGATTTCTTGAAAATAGTTTACCACCGAATGCCAACGAAATCATATATAGTGGAATCATTCTAAGATAATCATAAACCGTCTTCATTTTATAAATCCTCATATATGACGAAAAGTTGGCAGCTGACATCTGCTTTCAAAATAAGTTAGATTCTCCACCGTCTACTTTTGAAAATAAACATCAGTTTCGCTTTTCCGTTTTTTTATTGGGAACGCTAAACTGATAACAGATAATTCTTTGTCATGTCAATACAGTTACATAGGTTTCATTAGGACGTAATAAGACAAGGCACAAAAAACAAGAAGTGACTGTTCGCGAGTGAAAATAGAGGCTAATACTAAACTGCCCACACAATAACTGGTTACGCCCAGGCCGGACGTTGACTGGAGGTTACCTCACACGGCCAGGGTCGAAAGTTTGTGTGGTTTTCATGCTGCTGTTGTACTGCGGAATATGTCGGTCGTACAACTACGAGCGTGGATTGGAACTAGTTGTCGCAAATCAATTACCAGCGCGATTGTTACATATCTAGCTGACACCAACCATCGCACAGACATCAGCAAAGCATTCCGGGTTGTCTACAGAGTTGCCAACACAACCAAAACCAATTCGTCAGCGCATTCTGGCGACCGCCGAATCGATTGCTATTGGATTACGCAACCCCAACCTGTGCCCTCAAAATAATTACTGATGAGTAATCGAGGATTCGGTTACTTCCAAGTTGAACATCACCCACAGTTGATCGCAACGTTCGCATTCCCATAGACTTTCCAGTTGACCCATGTCGAAAAGAAGCACTAGACTCGAGTTTGACTCTCATTAGAGCTCGTCAGTAGTGCATATCCTAGCCATTACCGGGACTAAAACTCTCAAAACAACCTGTTCAGCCCTTGCGACTTCCGTGGCCACAGATCAATCACATCCAGTTTAATCACACACAAAAATTCGGCCCTGACCGTGTGAGGTAACCTCTAGTCAACGTCCGGCCTGAGCCTAACCAATTATTGTGTGCGCAGTCTAGTATTAGCCTCTTTTGTCACTCGTGAATAGCCCCTTCTTGTTTTTGCGCCTTGTCTTATGACGTCTTGATGCAACCTATGTAATTGTTTTGACCTAAAAAAGAATCACTGGAAACAATTTTCGTCACCTCGTTACTCTTGATGTTATGAGAATTTTCCGATATGTTAACAGATAATCAATAGAAATGCAGCATAACTACTGTACCCCCGTAAAAGTGACCGAGCAATTACTCGTGTAAGCTAAACAACCGTTTCACCAACACACAGGGCGAAGGTATCAGCTGTTTAAGCCATCATATAACCTGACCTCCCCTTCTGATTACGTAATGTTTTGTCATTTGTTTGATCTAGGTTTTAATAAACTCAAAAATGAATTAATAATCTTCCCAACTATTTTAAACTGAACAAACTTACCAGCGACTTGCCTAACACTAGAACAACCAACAGGTCATTTTTGACTAACTTCCACCTTGGGAAACATGCAACACCTTTATTCCAGACGGTATATATTAAGCATGTCAGGAATTTTTGTTCGTGTAAATATCATGCTAAAGAAAACTTTAAATGGAAGAAAAATCAATGTCGTATGTTGCAACCTAGATAACTGAACGTTCAGAATTTTTACACATGTATCATCGAGGTTGACCATAGCAACAACCTTGGTATCCGGTGAAACATATGAGCTAGCTAAGCACTGAAGAAATCGTTCTCAGAATGCGAACTGGGACAGCAACTTTCACGTGGCGGCTAACTATGAAACAAGCGAAGTTCTCCCGGCGAATAAGTAGTTACGGTCAATAAACGGTTGTACATAGTGTAATGAAAACCGCCATGATGTAAGCAACATACGTGGTTATGGATACGTTTGATGTGTTGAAGTTCAGATGATCGCTTCTAACCACACCATCACACTATGGTGATCTCCGTCATAAGGTAGAAATAGAAATCTATAACATCCAGCCTAAGATTAATGTGAACCAAGTACCTGGGTGAACGGGTGGGCTAGTTCTACACTATCGGGCACATCCTCAAAATGCAGAATGGGAGAGGGTCTCCAGAGTGGAGGCTAACTACGAAACAAGCGAACTTCTCCCGGCGAATAAGTAGTTGCGGTCAATAAACGGTTGTACCGCCAGGGTGTAGTAGATTCACGGTTACCAGTTGGGACCCCTATACAATACCACAAAAACTCAGTGACGGTTCTACGACATGGTGTATGTCGCCTTGCCAAAAGGTGTTTTATATGCTACAGCCGGAGCACATGGGTTCTCGCACAGCATGATGTCCGTCTGGTGAGCTGACAGTACGGCGTACGGAAATCTCCACTCTTCGCAATCCATGGATATCCCCCGAGGACAGCGTACGAGTAACATCGGTTATCATCGGATTCACTAGTTAGGCAGCGTGTGCTGGATACCTGAAATGGCTAGATCTCATTCGGAGGGCATACGAAGTCATTCGGTCAGCCGCCCCGTGTGACAGGAGGAATGCGTCTCAACAGTCGTGTCGACCTTGTACTGCTTGGCGTGACAGATCTATCACCTCAAGTTCGCTTTTGTTGATGAATCTCCAAACTGGTGTGCTGCTTCTATCGTAACCTTATGTGCAGAGTGTTGGGCACCCTGGATGGATGGACCGCATTCGGAAAACATATGAATCTAACCACTACTGGTCACCGGCCCCCAACGGACAGCGAACTCCATACTTCGCTCCGCTGCCTTGTAGGTTGAGTTCACAGTTTTACCACAAGCCTTGCTGAAGTCTGTCAAGACAACCAAGACAATCCTCTTCTTCAATCTGGGCAATGGAGATTAACTTTGCCCCATAATTACAAACGTGAATGCTTGGTAATCATGAATTTTATCATATCTTTCTGCCACAACTCCTTGGTCGAGGTTTTTCTGACCGGATTTGATTCCATGTCACATGTTACCGTGCCAACTCATTTTGCTTCGTTTTCCCATCTTTTGTCAGATACCTCTCACTGGGTTGCATTCAATCCTGTTTTCGCGCACACACCAGAGACTTGGCTCATTTGCCGCTAACGACGGAATTCATAGCCAGAATGATAGTATCGAACACCAGGCTTCCTTTGCCTGAAGAACACAGACCACTAATCGCCCCTTGAACGCCATTCAGGTTATTTGCTCTCAATGTTCGACCACATGCATATAGTTCGACAAGCAGTTTTTGCTCTTACTTTGTTTTTTTTGCCGAATCACAACGTCACGATTCCAGCCCACGGCGGCATCTCTCATCTCCGCCAGCGGCCTCATTATGCGGATACAATCTGTGCTTGTCTGAACACCCTACGTCTAATGCCACTAGCCACGCTGGTGCTGTAACTGCCTCAGCCGCAAATGCAGCGAAGATGCTTTTTAACTGGATCCCCTTCAACAGCAACCTTTGCGCTGTTAAAGTTGAAGGTATGGTTAAATCATCGAGATGCGACCATAACAAACAACATCTCTTGTCCTTGCGGCTTCTGCCTTCTCATACTTTGATCCAGACGCAGTCATAGATTATTCTTATCACCACTCCACGCACCGCGCAATACATGGAGTTTGTAGTACTGACTGGAGATCTATACACTCAATTACAGGGACGAGGCGTTAGTGAGCGTGACGATTCGCACTACTACGGCACTCGCAGATCAATCAGTACTGAACGTTTGTTGTAGCTCTTTTCTGATATCGGTCAATTTCTGGCAATACTGATCTCCAACGTTCTAGTCATCAATTCGCCACCTGGTAATGTCCATCGTCGAGTCAGTCGTGGGCAAAGATTGACCACATGCTCGTCAGCTATCGGTGACATGGATGTTTCCGAGATTACGTGGATTCCGATCATGCACTGTTATGTGCCGAATTCGCTCCACGCTTTGGTGGGAGGCTACTGCTCCCTCAGCCATAAATTGACGTATCCAAACTAACAGGGACAAGTGCTTTACAGTGCGAAACTGTTTTTTGTGGTGCTATTACTCGTCCAGGTGTCATCCGCTGGGTCTCTGCACGATCACTTAAAATCAATAATGCTAGCCGAAATATTCAATCCCGCAGTAAGTAGAACTCGGACAGTAAGGTCGCTCTCCCGGAGCTCCAGAAGCAACGACGAGAGGATCGCGAGGCTAGGTAGACAGGACGCCTTATCGAGATGGAGCAAACTGCTGCTACCGGGTAATCTTGAAATCTTTTCTATCTCATGCGAACAACTGACAGCAAGACTTCAAGCTTGAGAGTGGAAATCTGTGAGGTCGGTGATGAGGCTATTCATAACCTGTAACGAAGCTGATAACGCTGGTCTGAGCACTTCAACTGGCCGCTTGTGCTACTGATTATGTCTTTGGGCTTTGTGTTTGCTCATGGGTGTGTTAATGTCTGTTCGCCCGCAGAAACAGATATCTTATATGTGATCAAGTTTCTGAGAAGTGACAATGCACCCGGTTAGAACGAACTCCTTTCTATCCATTTTTAAATGGAGTTCCAGCCTGAGTTACAAAGTTGATGGTTCTGCTCCGGATAATTGAATTTGTTCAAAATGACCGGGATATGGCGGATACTGTCCCCTCTGTCAAAACGGGCACAAGCACTTGGTGTGCAAATTGCAGTGAAAGCAGCTTGATTCCCATTGCGTCAGAATTGTTTGCAGGCATTATTCGCAAATTAGATGTCGTCCTGTTCGTCCGTTTTTTCTGAGGATGCTATCCGATATGGCGGTGGACAGAAATCAGTAGCTGTCGTGTTGCAAGGTTCTGTGTGTTTCGTCTTCATTTCTTCAATAATTTTCTACATTTTCTTCCTGCTTCTCCCTGCATGTTACAAATTTTTCATCATATCGCAGCTAGTTTGTCGCTCTATGTGGTCTTTACATGTTGAATAGATAATTGGCAGAACTACAACATGTCGAGTTATTGATGCGTAATTTGGCAGGTCGGTTTGATTCATAGGGAGCCGGTTTTGGGAAACCTAGTTTTCGCCTGGAATCAAACCAACGACAGTAGTGGAATAATAAGACGTAGCAAGTGTCCCATCGTTTGATCGAGGAATTCTTTGTGTAAACTTTCAAATTTCACACATGGTCTCAGATGCTCGTTCATCCTACGGTGTCACATCAAATCCACTAAAATGTTTATTGGTCAATCTTCAGAAAACCAATGTGGACTGACCGATCCGTTGAATTCCTGGATTTCCGTCAGCTGCAAAAGAAGTGAAGAGTTGTGCGCATCTTGTAAGGAGAGAGACCCTCAATTCTGCGCACAAGATATACTATGGTATAGAGTGCGCCATATTTTTTCACGTTAAAGAAACGTGATTATCGCAAGCATTTCGTTAGAAGTCGTCAGGCATCCGATAACGAAGCAGTTAAAAAATGCGTACCAAAGAAACAGGTGCACTTGGGAATGCTCTTTATGGGTAGCGGAACAATTAGAGCAGCCCTTAAATGCCACCACTTCGAGAACACACTGAGAATTTCAATTACATCTCAAGCTACATATAAAGCTAGTCCCTCTGTCCACAGTAAAAGATAACCAGAACAGTCTTGTCACATCTCCCATAACCCGGAAGTTTTCCCGTGGGTCTGCTCTGATAGGACGAATAGTCCGCTGGGCGCCCTGAGTAGCATATACACTCTCAAGCTGTTAAGTGCATAGTGGGAGATTGTTGTACTAGATTTACCGGCATAAAAACAATATCGAGTCTTTGTAATCGTTAAACCCATTTTCCAAATATCATCGTCATTCTGAAAGGCATCAATGTATCAGTGGTTTGCGCTGATGTTTGAAAGTCACACAACTACGAAACAAAGCTGAAGTCCTATTAAGAAAACAAGGAAAACAATGGAGGTGACCAAACTACTAAGCTGACAATGTCCAAAATCGAACATTCAAAATCAATGTGCCTACAAATTTTAATCAGATAATCGAGACAATAGTAGAAAAACGGTACGTCATCTGCAATAAGACGTTCATGTGGTTTTTGTTGCCTCTTATCACAAAACGCACTTACTTCGCAGAAAACATACCCAAACCACATGGTCTTTCAAATTCCTGAGCACAGTTAGCAGTTATCTAGCCTAAGGTTTCTAGCTACCGACTCAGTGAGTGGCAAAGGCTCCAGTTGACGAGACGGACTCGACTCATGTTGGCCAACATTTTGATTAATTTCTCCCTTCAGGTCTACATCTGTTCGCCATGCCGCCTACCCCAGTTGGCCGCGGCCTCGGCAAGAATTGTTGGGAGTAACAGACAGACAGCTTTTAATACATGACTGATGTAACTTGAGTATGTTATTTGGAAGCACATGGGTGTTCAGCTGACAGTTTGCCAAGCCGCTGCTAATTAAACCAGTCCATCCATTCTTACGTTTTCGCAAACAATTTACGTTGAATTCACGGGTCTCTCGGCAAATAGGTGATCACCCAAACCGGGCATTTCTAGAGAGTGACTGTAACGTAGTCCGGCGAATCATTGTTTATTTCACTCACGTACGGTTCTGTCTCTCAATCCCATCTGTTCCATTCTGTCTGTGCAATATGGCACATTTACACGGTAAAATATAGTGACTGAGATTCACTTATACTCCCCCTGTATTCAAGTTGCATATATTTGTGCAAAATCTTATGCGCGCCAGCACCGCACGATCAATATATTTTGGTCCTACTACTGCAGGTTATTTATCTCTCTAATGGTGGTTAATTTCGTGACATCTACTCCACCTTCTGGGACCCAACAAATTCATGTCCTTTCGGTGACAAATCGGCTGTACGTCCACTGTTTGGCAATGGGAAGGATCTGTCAACATTATATACTGAGCAGTATTGACACCAATATGAGCTCAAATGCCTCTAGTTTTTTATTGTTTGCTCACCAGCTATACACCTTCCCAACACAATGTCTGCATTCAAAAGTATTAACAGCACATTCTGTTTGGAGGCCACTTGTCAAATTTGATTATACTTTTAGTAGGTATTTTGATTTGAACCACTGTTCTGCAATGACAAGGACAGTTTACATATTCTCAGTTATTGTATGCCAGTAAAGTATCTAATCACTTCATCTCCTCCTGACCATACAACGGCACTGACGTTAGAAAACATAACGCCCCTCTTCATGCAACAACTACAATGGGTCTTTTGTTGGGAGTAAAACTACACGACGGGGTCTCTGTGCAGATATGAATTCCATTGGAATCCAACAAAATGTGGAATGTGAGATATTCTCCCCTCAGAATATCATTTCGCAGTTGAATTACTGTCTCCTTACTACGTGATAACACACACATATTTTGATATCTGGATAGCAAACATGTCAACCAGCACTCACTTGACTTCACGTTTGGCAAAATATTACACTAAACTATACATTCACATGTGCCTGACAAATGCGAATGCCGAGATTTAACTGTCTGTCCAGATACGGATATTCCTTACTGGTAAGCCTTAACGGAAGTGAAAAGTGAATTTTACTTTTCATCCCAGAAAATCTTGAAAGCCAAAAACCTGTGATATTTCAGTTGTAACAACCAACCTTCCGAACTTGTTACCAAAAATAATTTGGTGTTCTTGATATCAGCAATGATTTACAGAATATCGTGAGTCTCTGATACCTAGCCGAATTCCACCAGATATCCACGTCTGAGATATGCCAATAACCGCTATGCCGGTCATCTGCTTTCCACGGATTTTCACACTCACACTATATATTCCAATTTATTTTTGGAAAGTTCAATTCCATTGAATTTGAAACTTTAGGCTCGTTTCTAGATACCTTCTCTCCTCTTTCGTAATAATTCACAGTTAACAGCTGGAACACGTGATCACTGTGACACAATGCGTTCGCTCTTATTGACTAGATAAGAGAGAAACAAACATTGGAATCGTAGATTTATCTAGGGTTGCATTGATGAAAACGATGTTATTTCTGATCAAATTTTGTTTTTTTCATATGTAAGACAGACCCATATTCTTTTATTGATCTCGATTGATTCCCAAGATTCTTGTACTCTACTTACAGCTTGGCAGTATCCGCACATGTTCTGTGCACGAAATCACTGATGATAACAGAAATTTTTTACTCAGGCACTGCGTTCAGCAAACCGGCTTAAACTAGAGCTTTGATTGTCAGTCTGTCCTAACGAGTATGCTGTATTTCTTTTGCGGAATTGTGAGAAATGCTTGCAATCAAATAGTCAATATTTATGCTTTGAGAACAATATCACATCATTAGAAAAGCTGGCCAGTCAAACTTTTGGTGATCAATTCTAGGTGCCAGGAAATTTATGTCAGTTCTAGTTCAACAGTACTTTAAAATTCAATTTGAAGACTATTGAGAAGTCTGTGATATTTCAGTAAAAGTTGATCATTTCTGTTCGCAGTGTTTTGGCCGTACTTCGTGCCAAACAGTTACTTGCGTACACAGTGAAGGATCCTCAAATTAGAGTGAAAAGTTTGTAAATAAAACCATATTCCCCCGATTACTGTTTGTTTGTTATTCACACGAAATCGAATCCTACTGGTGGTCTTTTCACGATTTAGTTAAACATTTTCAGAACAAATCTTAAAATGTTACAGTTGTCCCCGTAGTTGAAAACTTTTAAATTGTGAGATAATTTCACGATATCGATTATTTACAAAATCCTGCTTGTTTCACATAGATTAAGAATCAGGCATTTGAAATGATTTGGCCGAAATGTTTACGGGAATTTTAAAAATATGAACACTTGTGTGAGGTGTTCAATTTTTGTTCACCAGAGATTCTTAGCGATATCATCCAACAGGTCCGAAATTTTCTGTCACTTCGACAGGAACAGAAGTCCTAGACGCAGGGACATTCATTGATGTTAACAGACAGTCAATAACAGACAGTCAATATGGTTGCCTCGTACGAGCGTGCCAAGAGCTTCAAAACGCAGCCATGCATATGTATGCATTACAGACTATCTCTAACAAAAGCGAAACTGTGTTATTACGCAGGTTTTAAAAACGAATTGTCATTCGACCAGTGGGAATGCAAAACTGTGATCAACTATGGACAACCTTCTACCTAAATTAACCAACGTCCCCGGTTTCTTACTATCCGTTCTAATGCTTGGCTAACCTACCTACCATTTCCGAATGTCTCGGGAACGCCATCGATGATTTTTAAAATCTGCCGATACGGAAGTTGTATTCGAACGATACGCCCCTCGGATGTAACTCCCCGGACAACTTGTCATATTGTTAGGCCGTGTGTCGGATAACATTAAATGTTTTCATTTTATCAGCCGTTAATGAAAACCGGGTAGAAAATACCACGCCACAGATGTATAACCTTATTCGTGAACCAATGGTTAGAAATATATGACTACAGTAAGCAAGCCCTATGCATAAGTGCAAGAAGCTCTCTACAGAAGCTGGCAGTTACAGTGCACGTATTCGTCGAGTGCTACCTGGTTGAACATCCGGACTAGCGTGTTAACATTCAGTGATTTGCACACGGATAATGTCATGTGATTTTTATGTATGTGGCGGAATGGATATGAGTCTCTAAAAATGTCCTGCAGTAACCTTGTCGACTACACCCATTTGGAACAAGAAGACAAATTCAAGTTACATTAGGCGTATACAGTTAGACGGCAAAGCAACTCCATTCGGGCAAGAGAGGTTTGTGGTTTCGACATCACACTACAGGTATTGTTAAAGCCTGTTTTCTTTGTATGTCGGTAAACCCCTAATGCTACTCAAAAGCGGACACAAGTTGATGGCGCTCTTGGCAACAACCACGAAAAACATGACACTACATTCTAGTTGAACGTTTACTTTCTGTGAAAGGGTGTGCGTATCATGCTGTCATTACCTTGATCATTCGTGATTATGAGTGGAATAGTCGTTCCCCAGTGATGTGGTATTGTTTCTCTTGCATGTATCACCAAAGTTTGGACAACTTATTTGGAAATCGGATAGCTTGCATCACAGGCCGAAAACAACATTGTGATCGGGGAAGCTGAACGTCTCAGCCGTTTCTATGTAGTAAATAAACTTAAGACGGTGCCACGCGATTTGTACAAATTCTTTTGGTTTTGAAATGCAGTCAACAGAAGAAAAACGCCACAATAACGTTGCACAGAATAAAACCTACAGTTGTCTTACTCCACCTTAAAATTAATTGCGATGTACAAACCGCCCATATTAGGCTAGAATTATGTAACTCTCATTCTGCGACCCGATGACAGAGGGTGATTGTCTGAGACCATTTTATATGTGTAATTTTGTGATTGCACAATTTGTCGTATAGACTTTTGGATTTTGAGCAGTCACAACGAAGTGTGCAGTTGCGAAACGACTTCATAGTGCAAAATGAAAGCATTCGTTTAAGACGTGTTGTCTATCTTTTACAAATACTAGTGACAGATTGACTTTATTGACAATGCCGGCCAAAAATGGGTTTTGTCTATGCATTATTTAGTTGGAGATAACATAATAATCCACGTATTTTCTGCGTTCCGTAAGCAACACAATTTTCAATCATGGTTTCTCCGATCCATGTGCGACTAAAAATCGTTAATCCCGGCCTGGTTTTAAATGTACTAGTCAACGTTTATCGGGCAGGCACCAGTTCTACTGCTCGTTTGGGAAGACGAATCGAAAAATAATATGCGGATCATGAATAACCTAAAGAAGGAGAAGCGAAAACTTCGAACACAGATAAACTGAAATATTCCGTTTGAATCACCTTAGATTACCACTAAAAATAAAAGAACCCCCACCTGAAACTGACCTGTGTAGAATAATTTGGGCAGTTCATTCCGTTAGAGATTTTAACAAAACCGTGGAAACGCGAAAACTGGTAGATGTAAGCATCTCGTACTGATGCGTCAGTGCCAAATTTAATATAACAACACCCATCATTTTATACTGTACATTTAGGGGGTTGGGATGGACGATAAACTGGTGGGTTAGGAAAGGTCACTAAGTCCAGGGCAGGGTCTTGCTCAAGCACAACTGTTTTCGAACACACATAACTGGCTTCAGCCGATTGACTGCGACCACCTCAGCACACCGCAAGAATTTTGGGGTTGAGAAGAAGTACTGGACTTCTGAACGCATAAACTGAGTTGATAACGTGACCAGTGGTCAGGACCTGTCTTGCGACTACGGACACTGGTTACTTGCGTGTTTCAGCGACAATGCCGTTCTTCGGTAATACGGATTTCTCCACCCATTTAGACAAATATTCATTCGCTTTAGAGACCAAACACCTTCCGATTCTGTCTATGTAACTTTTTTTGCAGTTACATATAAATTGGTAGACAATGTGATTTGGCATCAACAGGCCGATTTCTTTTTATTGAAGTCACAGGAAGCTTCTGGATCAGAGCTAATACACAAAGTTCGATTGCGTTAAATGTTTATTTGCTCGAATTCATTAGTCTTTGCGTTGCTTGATGTACGCTGTAATCACCTTTGAACAGCGATTCTGTACAAACCTTCTTCTTTCTTGCAGTGACCATCGGTTCGGATGGTGGTTTCGGCCTACTGTGCCTTTCCATGAACCTTTCTGAATAACAATCAAGTGATCAAGTCTTTTACCTCCACGACTGTCCTGTGTACTGATTCGTATTGTGTGTGTGTGCAAACAGCTTATTTATTAGCTCGCGTTTTTCATGGACCTTTGTGAAACTACTAAAGTTTATATGTTGATCGGACTAAGCGGACTTCCTGTTGACAGCTCTTTTAAAACAGACACTTTTTCGGCGACTTATGAATCTGTCTAGAAACGGTGAACAACTGTCAGTCTGAAATTCACACGTTATGAGATGACAAATATTTGAGCGACGCACTAAGTTATCTAGTTTAAACTGACTGAATACTAATGTATCATCAACGTAGCGTTTGTATTATGACAGAATTGGTATGTTTGCAGCTAACTTCCGCTAAATCCTTAACATAAAACAGTCTGCTAAGATGGGCCTTAGTGAAATTTCCACGGCTAGCCCACCTATCCGGTAGTAACATAGAGTACCCAAAAATGCTATCGTTGGATGACAAAAAATTGATTGAAACCCTCATTTCTTGGTTAACATCATGTGACAAAGTGAGTGACATCTGCCCATGGTAACGTTTCCTCTTTAACCCCGACGCTATATCCAAAAGTTAGCTTGATAAAACTTTGCGCCAGTTATGGACGTTGAGTTGTACGTTCATTTTTTCAGACCACAAAGATAATCAGTTAGCGACTGAATCTCACGAAGGAACTCAGTATACTGGGATCAATCAGCTTTTGTTAACCTCTGTAAAGGTTCTTATATACTGACTTGGGTTATCGATAATCGTAATTAACAATATTGTCATTCACATCTATCCTGCATAGTAGATACTAACACTCAAAACATCTTGATGCTTTGAAACCACTAAGATTTTCGTTGAATTTTGGTAACTGTCCCCAGTGGTATCGCTGGTATAGTATTCACAAACAAGAGGAATTTAATATGTAAGACAAGTTTGATAGTTGTAAACATCAGCAAAATTGGCACGCTAGTATACAACGAATAGACTATGTCGTTATCTGGGAAGCACACGGTAAATAGCTTGAAACGACTCAAACAGCGAGGGTTTCTAAGACAAACTTGCTTCAGCCAAGTTAAGCAAACATTCTGAAGCACAACGTGCTCGCACCAGTTTCCACACCTTACGAGTAAGAAAGCGCATTCAGTACACACAGGAGACTCCAAGTTTCTGTAGTACAGTGTAAAGCTCAGTGCCTTGAACGTTCCGTCAGTACAGCCATCCCCATAGTACATGCGATGCGAATCCCTTTTTTGATTATATGAAAACAACCACTATGTGCATCAGCCAGATATGTAGCCGAATTGCTTCTTTACATCATGCCACTGTTTTTATGGTAGCAGTTAATCTCATTTGTGGCTGCATCAAAATAACGCACGTGAATCGTGTTTACAAACACAGCGCAAAAGGCAAATGAGTTAGCAAATGGGCATTTCCTGGTAGCAATCTTAAATGACATAATTATTGCAGAGCTAGGACAGGGACAGAATGCCGAGTTGTCATGCTGCTTTATAGTTGATATGTTGATGATATTTTTATCCAAATATAAAAAGTTTTCTTTACGAATGATAATTTCGAAAACACAAATGGATGAATTTTAGTATTCCGTGGGAATACATTTGAAGAAAGCAGATGTGCCCAGAGTGAAGCATGTATGTGTATTGGAAATTAACATGTCGAAAGTCCTCATCGTAGGACTGATGGCTGTTTAGCTCGCGTGGAGTCGTCAAAGACAATATACTTTGCCAAGCTGATCTGTCCGTTATGTTATGCACTGATAGTCGCTGACGAAGGTATCCATCCCTCCTGACAATGTTGGTGTTCCGCAACAGAAAATGAACGAATAGGCAACATGAAGACCAGAAACAACGGTTATCATCATGCCATTCGTATCCATTTTGAATATCCGAGTTGGTTGTTGTAAATAAGTGGCAGAAAAGGGTAAACTAAGCATGGGCAATCTGCAGTAGATTTTGCTAACTTTCAATGGGGTTACTGTAATACTCTGAATTAGGGGCTTCGAATAGCCCTAGAAATTGTACTCGAATTGAAACCTCCCACGCAAGTAATAAGGAGAAGACCTCGTACTGGTTGCAGTAAGCAGTTCATATTCATGAGACAAGAGGTCGAAGTTATGGATGCACAACAATGCTAACGAAATCACAGTCACTCATTGGTTGGTCGTATTGAAACATACAAAGTCACAAACTGTACCGTAATTGGTACAATACAGAACAAACAAATTGGCAAATAGTGGAAGGCTTATCACTTAGACTATTTGTCCAATCCTGATGTAGTATGCATTACGCGACTTTTGGATTGGCCGGCTGTTAAATCTTCTATTATGTCGGGGTTTGGATAAGCGGTAAATCGAGTAGATTTTCACCACATTTACTCATTGCGATTTTGCTTAGTATGGTTTAACCGGGATCACTAGTTTGATTGGACTGCGGTTTGCCTAAGAACTATCAGCTGATGGTTTGGACGCTCGTACCAAAAACGTTAAAGCAGCATACCAAACTGGTGGATTGCCAAGTTATCTTGAGAACAGGACGATTGTTAATAGTGAGTAGTACAGAAATGTGGTAACTTATAAAGTGATCGATTTGCGAAAGACTCGGTCTTCCGACAATCCAGAACCAGCGATTAGTACTACATGCCCCAACCCGGCATACGCTTTACAGGGTGATTGGTTGCGTTTACAGAAAGTGTTGCTATGGCGCACAGCTGACTGTTTGCTGTAATCATATGGTAGAAGCTGTTTGACGCGATGTTAGGTAATGCTAAACACCCCATGACAACGGGTCACCAAGTTGACCCATTAAACTCATTCAAGGTACTGATGCGTAATCGAAAGCCGAAGCTATTAGCTTTCTGTGAGGCGATACCCATCCGAACTTACCAGCCGACGTTATGTGCACAAAAATGGTTGAGGCAACCTATCGGGTTGCCATGGTCGTGATTACATAATATTTGGTGTGCTTGTATGCGTGTCTAATCTCTATCTGTGCTTATCTATATGATGTATATAACTTGCATGTTTTACGTTTGCGACTGATGAGAGTGAATGAAATGTTAACATATCGCAATACATGTCTTCTTTCTGCTCTAATGAAGTGGTTAAAGGGAACTCGGTGTTTCAAATGTGTTCGTGTGTTAACTGTGCCAACTTTACGAATTTTCATTTGTCAACATTGTAATGATGTTTTCTGTTAATCAGTTGTTATTTGTTTTCCGTTTTCTGTATTATTGCATAAGCCTGTTTATAGGAACTGCGATTTTGTGCACTTGAAACGAACTCATTTATCGCAAAACGATTGATTGTTGTGCTGTTAGAAATCCTTTCTTTCGAATAAAACCAAACATCAAAAAGACACTTGAAATGTTATTAATAACAGCTAATGTAAATCGAGTGTTAATCATGAGATTGTGCGTAGGCTATTGCAGACCCCATTGTGTGTCGCTGAGGGACCTTTCAATAACACTGTACGTTTATTCGAAGCCGTAGATGCCTTAATTCATTAAGACGGCAAGAAGACATACATTGCGAGATGCAAGCATTTCGTTTATTCTCATCAGTCGAATACACAAAACATTCAGTTATATAGGTAAAGCGCATGGCGATAAAACAGTGAAATGAACGAATATCAACATGGGGGTAATCAGGGTTCACTGCCACGGTAACGAAATTGATTGCGTCAGCACCTTTTGCCAACAAAGGACCGGTGCGTGACGCTCGATCAGCAATGCCTCGGAGAACGCCAACAACCTAGGGTTGCGGTTGCGCAATAGGACAATGAACGAAGTGA
>JTDE01000917.1:4926-25927 GCA_014338405.1 Paragonimus skrjabini miyazakii
AGCAAGCGCGTGTAGCAGAGTTTATTCGAAAACGTGTTGTGTTGTTGTTTATACTCAAGTCAAACAAAAATGTGCAGTGTGGTCTGATGCAGTAGTTACGCAAAGTTAGCAAAATGAAGTAAAAAATAATGAAAACTCGACACCTTCATCGAACAGGGTTGTCACGAGTACTGAACCACTTGAGGCGACCATGTTTGTGGAGATCCCAGTCGAAGGAGGAGCATCCACAGAAGTCGCTCATGCAGACATTGAGGACAACGTCTTTCTCATGGGTGGGGCCGGATGGTGTAGTGGCCAAAACACGCCACACCTGTAACTTTGTTCATGAATTTCTTTCTCTTGCTCTTATTCCAGAGATCGGTGCAGAGGAAGGATACGAAGATACCCCCAAATGAACAAACAGCTGTCCGTTTCTGAGGACACCTCCGAAACTCCCCTTTGTTACGTACTTTCCTTCGGAACAGTCCCATCCCTTGTACCCTCTTTGTGTGACATGTGCTTGTATTAACAGTTGGCCGCTACACGCCGTTTGCCGCGCCGTCGTTTTCCCTATGTTCCGTAGTTGTGTTGTTGTGGAGAGCGTAACTTGTGATTGTTGTTTCGTGTGTTCGCTGTTTGAGTGTCCCATTCTCTGAAGGTTTCTCTCCACATTTCAGCCTGTGATGAGTCGACTGTGAACTTGTATCTGCCTTGCGCACTATACCTTAAATTCATATTCGAATTGTAGATTACCAGGTTCGTTAATGATAAGTCAGCGAAATCGACCTGTGATTTTTAACATAACAAACGTATAACAAGTTTAAAACAGTTATATCCCTTCAATAATTTGAACAAAACAGTTAGAAGACGAACACTGATAGATGCTAGCATTTCGTCTTGGCTCGTCAGTACCAAATAACCAATAACACGGGAACCTTTCAATTTAACGCCTACAGTACTTCGGGGGGTATGAACAAAGAAAACAACAATAACAAAAACGTCCAATCGTGTGATCTGAATGACACTCACTACGACTTAGGACCATGGCAGCCTCAAGTTCACAAATAATTGTTGTTGTACACACAACACAGGTTTGAACCGGTTTGTCGCGACGGCTTCAGCAAATTAGGTTGTCATTGTGCTGTCGGATCATTTTCGTCAATTTCTGTAAGACTGTGATTGATCGAACCAAGACTACTGCTGCTTCTCATTTCGAACGAATGTTAACCAAACCAGAAGCTGAGCCTATTACTGTGGGTCCCGGTATGTACGTTCAGAACATTTCATCCGTACCACTCAGTGCTCTACAGTTGGAAGCACTTTCGTTAGGATTGTATTATAAGATATCTATACGCAGACCTAACCGAATATTTGTAAAAGCACAGTTTGAGAACCTGATTGATCAGCTCTCGGACTTAACGCCGACTAACGCCGATAATTTTAACTGGTTCAAAAATAAGCTCACTGATGTTGCCTATCAGTGTTTGCATACTCGTGTGAACGAAAAATGTTCAGTAACAGCCAAGCATATTCGAGCTTTGCAGGAACTCAAATCAAAAAATGTTGTAATCCTCAAGCCAGACAAAAGCTCCGGTGCAGTAGTCATGGATAAGACGAGCTACGTGGAAATAATGTTATCAATCCTGAGTGGTAGACAAAAATTTCAACTGCTGGACAAAGAAGAAATCATTTGCTTATAGAAGAGAGAATCGGCCACCAGTTAAAAGTAATTCTTAAACATGGCTGGATAGATGAAAAGACATACAAGTACCTAAAGCCCGGCGGTTGCTCGTTGCCTCTACTGTACGGTCTTCCCAAGACACACAAGCAGGGTATGCCACTTCGACCTATATTAGCCATGTCTAATTCATCTCGGCACAAACTGGCTAGATGGTTGGTCGAGATTTTGAAGCCAGCCATTCAAAAGTGTGACAGCTGTAGTATCAAAGACTCGCTGGAACTTGCGGATGAGTTGGATAGAATCAATATCAAGAACGAACATATGTGCTCCATAGATGTTCAATCTCTCTTTACCAATGTCCCCCTGAGAGAAACTGTTGACTTTGTGTGTGAACGGATTGTTGCCGGAAATATCCCTATTCCCATCCCAACTGATTATCTGAAAACGTTACTTTTATTGTGTACGGAGAATGTTAGTTTCAATTTTCTAAATACACCGTACAGACAAATCGACGGAGTAGCGATGGGGAGTCCGTTAGGCCCTCTTCTCGCTAATTTTTTCATGAATATGATAGAATGGCAATTAAGTGATATCATCTCACAACTGCCCTACTACAGACGCTATGTAGATGATACCCTGGTCATTGCCAAAAGTCGCGAGCTATATGAACAATTTGTTCTGCGGCTTAACGGCGTTCATCCTAACCTCAAGGTGATGTGTGAACCAGAGACCGATGACAGTCTGCCTTACTTGGACATACTTATCACACGAAGAACCGATGGATCAATAAAGCGTGGCATTTACAGGAAGCCAACTTGGTCTGGTCGGTATACGCATTTCACTAGTTTCAACCCAGTGAAATATAAGCGAAGTGTAGTGAGAACACTGTTCACCAGAGCACGCTGTATTCGCACATCCGATTGTGTTGAGCAAGAGCTGGAAATGCTTAAAACGACTCAAGAGGGTAATGGGTACCCCAGAAGCTTTATTCAGCGTCATAGCGAATGGAGGCCAAAAAGCAGAAGAAACGATGACGTCCCGAAGAAACTAGTATATATTGAGCTACCATTCAAAGGGGATATCGCGACAATGCGTACAACCCAACGAATTGTCTCTTCGCTCAAACGTACTTACAACGCAGCCGAATTGAGGGTCCTTAATCAGACTCGCAGGTTACCTGTACCTACAATCAAAGGAGATCAACCTATTGGCGCCAAATCACACTGTATTTACCAATTCTCATGTAACTGCGGAGAAAGTTACATAGGAAGAACCGATAGATCATTGATCTCAAGGATGAAGGAACATGTACCTAAGTGGGTTCACAAACAGGTCTCAAAACCGGACACTGTAGTCACAGAGAATCGAAAGCCCCCAGCTTCGTCGATCGGACGACACATCCTGTCAACTGGCCACAACGTGGACTTGACCTCAGCCTTCACCATCATAATGCGGCACCACAACCCACGGTTCCTAATATTTGCTGAAGCCTTCGCGACAAACCGGTTCAAACCTGTGTTGTGTGT
This sequence comes from Paragonimus skrjabini miyazakii, assembly GCA_014338405.1. Lineage (NCBI taxonomy): Eukaryota > Metazoa > Platyhelminthes > Trematoda > Plagiorchiida > Troglotrematidae > Paragonimus > Paragonimus skrjabini miyazakii. Next base: position 8,113 of record JTDE01000917.1, read on the forward strand.
ACAAAAACAATTATTTGTAAACTTGAGGCTGCCATGGTCCTAAGTCGTAGTGAGTGTCATTCAGATCACACGATTGGACGTTTTTGTTATTGTTGTTTTCTTCGTTCATACCCCCCGAAGTACTATAGACGTTAAATTGAAAGGTTCCCGTGTTATTGGTTATTTGGTACTGACGAGCCAAGACGAAATGCTAGCATCTACCAGTGTTCGTCTTCTAACTGTTTTGTATAACAAGTTGTCAATTTTCTCCCCAAATCAGGTGTTACATATATAGTCGTTTTGGAACGTTTGGGCCAGGGCAAGCTGAAAAATCCATCCTTTAGTAAAAGAGACAATGTAGCGCCTTTGGAATCTTCAGTGTTTACATAAAATATGATTCATGCGAACTAGGTTTGTTAGAAGCAAAATGGACAGTTAACTGTGTAGATTTAACAAGGACATGCGATATGATGTGTGGTGAACGGAACTGTATCGAGCCATTGTAGAACATGTTGTTGGCCGAGATTTTTCCGGTATTGGTGCTTGGCTCTACGGTCCTTCAGTTGACTACGTCGTTTAGACCCAGCCTGTGAACCCAGGATGTTCGCGTTGGTGCTATTGCATGGTGAAAATTCTGTCCTCAGAGGTCGAATCGAATGATGATTTCTGGTGTTTTCTGTTGAGCCACGATGATGTCTGAGGTGGGTATTTGTAAGCGCGGTTGACCAGAGATTTTGAACCAACATGGTCTCGCAATTCTTTTCCAGTTTGGTTTGCGGTTGACTGTGCGTTCGGCCTGAACGCCTGACAAAAAAATAAACCAAACAGTCTTTAAAGGCTTAATTTCGTAGTTGCGACTAACTGACAACGTTAATAGGCTGGAAACTTTCATCAAATCCATAACCAACTGATGTTTAGCTGTTTAGCTTACCTTGCTGGATTGAACCCCAAATTAGGCATAGTCCCACGTTTGGGATTTTACACATCACGGTCATGTCAAACACCGATGTTTCGTCTAAATATATTTGAACACTGCTCCGCTGATTCAATGAAGAATGTGAATTCAACCTACTTGGGACGTGCCTAATGACGGAATTATCGGCTGAAGTGAACAGAACGATTCTGTTTATGTTGAAGTGATTGGGTGAGTTGTACACTAATCACACAAAGTTGTAGTTGATCCTTTGTATATGACCAGTCGGTTATGCCCATAGTAGGGCTGTTAGCATTATGGTTAACATGCCAGTGTTGCAAGCACGGGGGCCGGAGTACAAATTCCGATCCGGACGAGGATATGCACCACTGATGAACTCTAGTAGAGGTAGAACTAGGGTATAGCGTTTTTTTCTTGAAAAGAACTGGCAGAAAGACTTGTCTGAGTGAGAAATTTGCGAAAACGTTCGGGGAGAGGTTCCAGTTGAAATGGTCAAAATAACCGAAATTCAACCGTTAACTAAACACAAGAGTTTCGGTGACAAAGTCCTAATAACGAAAACAATATGAGGATGAGGTGGACCAATGGAGTCCTCGAAGTGTTCAGTCTAACAACAACCAGTCAAGTTAAGGTGCTCTAAGGAGTATACATGAACTTTGCGAGTTAGCGAAGAACTGGTAACACCTAATGCAGTCTTCTTTTGTCATTTTGTCACCAGTACACACCAAATAAAAATAACCACGGTTGGAAATAATCTGACAGAAATATGACAAATTTATGGCAGTTAATATCGAGTGGTCAGGGTCATCAAACAATGGTTGATAGATTTCATGGCAGTAGAAGCATTCTGATTTTCCTAAAGTGTCTATATTCTTAAGTTCCGGAGGCAAAACATGTCAGTCCTCATTGTGGGAGCCCACATTTTAAAGCACATTGTCTCCTGGTAGTAGGTCGTTTTTGCTTGAACGCTGGTTCCATTTAACCTGTGTATCAGCGTTCGTTTCTGGGGGAAGTAGGAGTAGTTGTGAAACATTATGTAATGAATGTGGAATGTAAGCATTCGTTTTATCTTGTATGCTGTTTTATTTGTTGCTATGTATACCACTTATAAGTAACATAACACGAATACCCCAGATAATGATAAGCCGAATCTTGGTTGCTGTTGGTCACCTGAATGTACGGAAGTACAATCTGTATTTAGAGAAGACTCATCTGGGAAAAGCCTGGGATTCCGTTGGACTCCAGACAACTACCTAGGTACACGTCGACACATCAGCCTGACTTGCTGATTAGCAAACGCATCCAGTTCATTTTCGTTTCTTAGAGTGATAACATTTTTGAGTAAACTTATTGGGAAATGACGGTTTTACCTGGTTTACACCAATACTCGCATCCGCCTCTTGTGCTGTTGCTGGATGATCGGTTTTCTAATCGGTTCAGTGTTCGCTTTCAACGGTCTAGTGAATTCCGGACTCGCTACCAACTCAAACGTCATGCAGATTGTAAGTAATTGGTTTTATTGTAAGTAGGCTCCACACCCGTTCAGCTAAAGAAAAATCCACCATTTTGTCCCCAATTGATAGTTTGGTCAACCGTATATAATGAAGAACTATCCAACTGCGTTTCACAAGAATAATCACACACATACTTTGCCGCTTCCGAAGTCCACCATCTTGATATCCGTTACGGATCCGAAGTCTGGTTAAGCTGCCAACCTGTTCGGTTTCCCAACGATATTCCATCTCAATCTAGAGTTCAGTGGCGGTCTAACTAGGAGCGGACATTGGTCCGGTGGCTTCATCCGTTCGACGTTTTATTAAGTTCACCAGTAGTTTAACCTCTAGCGTGCACGAACCAATGAGTCATAATTACTGTGGCGGGACCGGAGCTGTGGGTGTGTCAATACAAAGCTTGTCACATGTGATTGCACAACTAGCCAGTGATTTGGTATCGCAGTAGACATAACGAGCATCATGGCCCACTCACTGTCGTCAAAGGACTAATCTGTAGTTCAAATAGCTCGCAGCTCACACATTAATGTTGATCACGGTGTAAGGTGGCACTGCTTGATTCTCATTTGCTTAAAACATCTCTATGCCAGTACTCTTACTCTGTTCTTGGTATTTACTGTAATCCCCAAGAGGGGTGCTACACCTTGCTCTCAATATCTGCTTTTCAAGTTAACATATGCACACTTGACACTGAACAAGAAAAACCGATGGTTTCGGGTACCTTTGGCCTGTTGCTCGAAACCGTGTATCAATCTCTGAATCGCTGAAAAGCGTTTACTTTTACCGTGCACCCATAACATAAGATTCTATTTTAAGAACAAAACTTGTCGACGAGTCGATGGTGTTGCCACGGGTTCGTTAGTGAGGCCAAGTCTTCTTTATGACTACGATGGAGCGAAAATCTTATAAGTGATATGTTGACGATATCCTACGGATTGTTTCTGAACCTGACCAGATGAATCTAGTTATGAAAATTTTCAACAGTTTACGTAAAAACCTAAGTGTGACCAGTTGGATGGAACATAATAATTCACTGGTACTCCTTAATGTATTGCACACGTGTCTGCCGGATGGTTCAGTTGAACTCTCTGTCTATCACAGTTCAACACGCACAGGGCAATGCTTAAGTTTTTCAAGCATTCAGCCGATGCAACACAAAAGGGCGCCCGTTAAAACACTGCTTTACAGGTCTAAGCGCATTTCCTCACCCGAGCTAGAACTTATGACAAAAACATTATGGGAGAATCGTTACCAGCTGAATTTTATCGACTACCACAACAGAAGAACTTCTTCACTGTTGGATGTACAAACCGCACAAAAAAACCCGTATTTACTAAACTACAAAATAGAGGTACTCTGCTGTTCGAGCAGACCTGCCGGAATGTGAAAACGCCAATCAAACGAACGCAATACACTGCCTACTAGTGGTTAATAACTACCACAAAAAAGACAACACTGCCTCCCATGAAGATGGTCAAATCATTGCTGGACAGCTCTCAGTGTATTTATCAACTCAAGTGTAGTTGCGGTACCTACCACACAAGAAGAACTGAAAGGAATTTAGCCAACCGAATGACTGAGCGTATCCATAAATAGCTAGTTGAACACATGTTCTAGCAGCAAATGAAGTGTTTGACTCGCGACCGAATGTTAACAACACTTATCACCCGTCATTCAGTCGAAGGCAGGCATAACATAGATCCATTTAAATGGTTCACAGTTCTGTTACGTAATCAGAGTTTGATATAAACCATTCACATTATACTAAACGGTTCTTCTATTCACTTCTACAAAGCGCAACACCGTAGACATTTTGTATGGGTGGAATCCAAGTCGCCACAGTACCCGGTCAACCGAGTATTCACCATTCACGAGATGCTGGGGGTAGCTTGCTTGCCGAAACCTGAGGTTTTCCGTTGGTGATTGTGGCCATATTCTTGTCCAATCCCTACGTGATAAGATGAATGCAAGCAGCTTATTGGTTCCTTTGCCTCGGGGAACCTGTCTTAAAGAACTGATCCTTCATATATTGTACCACTGATGTTCAAGCTTTACATCTCTTTGGATATCACTCTGTGAACTCCACACAGGTTTTTCTTAAGTTGAAATTCGATAAATTCAGGGGAACTAATTCGGTTTTATCCGTACCTTGCAAATCCGTTGTTCAATAACTGAAACTAACAACGTTTGATTTGTCCTTACTAGCCACGCACGATAATGGGGTTGTTGTGGTTACCACTGGATGAGTTACCGAGAGAACACGCCGGTACATTTCCGTACTGATCGAAAGTAGCTAAGGTAGAGGTGCAACATGCCTTCTATGAAATTGTGCTGATTCACCGGTTGGCCGTGCTAGCAATACACAAACAGTTTATTGTTGTTATTTCTCACGTTGGTTGAGAATCGATACTTTCGTTTCAGTGGTGGCGAGTTCGAATGTGTGGGCACTCGAGTCAACAGTTCACTGTGTGTATTTGCTTGGCTGTTGCTTTTTTGACTGCACTACTTCACATGGTGATGACACAGGCACGACAAAAGTTCTCTACTATATTTCCAGGGGTGAATGGATCAAGGTGTGCTACTCCATGTAGACTGTCTGCTTGACTAAGTATCCAGTAGATGACAGTTCGCAAATTCTATTTTTAATGCAAACGAACCGTTCGATGAGAAAGAACGATTATCACTATATTGTGTAGGAGGGGCCAGAATCCATCAGCAGGCTGTAGTAATCGGCCGTTATGCCATACTGCCAAACAGCCGAGCAGTAGAAGTAATTAGGAAAGGTTTGAATCACCTACGACGGGTGGCCAGTTCGATTTTTCAGCAGATACCGCTAATATAATATGGACATATAACAAACTGTCACACCGAGGGCTGTTAGTTAAGGTCTTGATAACCACAGAATGCTCAAATTATAGGCGAGAGGCTGAATCGATAGATTGTTTCACAATTGATTTGACGTGTGACCGTAAGTTAACTGATCCACGAGGTTAATGATTGCTGTCATTATTCCGTGACTGAAACCTACAAAGTTAACTGTCCTAAATTTGCTGAAGGTATGCAAATGTGAAAAGCTGAACATTCATCACACGGAGCTGGACAAAGAGTGTATGGTTGACTTGACTTAACAGAATTGTGCACTGCGTAGTCTGTGTGAACGTGCCCTGAAATGGATCATATTTTTTCAGATGAGACCCAATTGTGAAAAGTCGGGGCTTCGGCTGGATTCGAACCAACGAAAGAAACACCATGCTTCAACACGGCAAGCGCTTTACCAGCTGGGCTATGAAGCCACGTCAGGAACTCGGGAGTTTCACATTTGGACTCGGTCACCCACCCGTCCCACTGTCTCATATGGAATCTACCAAATGATCCAGGGGATCGGCTGCCCCGGCAGGATTTCTCGAACAGTTCACGCTGGAATCCACTAACGCCACTTATTAGTAACACAATTTCTATGCTCGACAGTGGCAAGTGACCGAGACCAAATGTGGAATTTCCGAGCTCCTGGCATGGCTTCGTAGCTCAGCTGGTAGGGCGCTTGCCGTGTTGCGGCATGGTGTTTCTGTCGCTGGTTCGAATCCAGCCGAAGCCCTGACTTTTCACAATTGGGTCTCATCTAAGATCATAAATCTGCCTCAATACTTATTGGTGATCACATTTTTCTTGTCGCGTATACCAACACCGTGTTGGTGGACAGTGTAGCAAACAGATTAAGGTTATATGTATGAACAAGTGAGAAGTGTTGGTCTGATGAACAACTGGTATACATCATTGATCATGTGGGTGGTCTGCACTGAGAGAGAGAAAAAACCACGAATTTCTTTACTCAGGTTCAGTGAGTGGAAGTGACATGTTTAGTTGACCATGAGATAGACGTAGGTTCCCAGGTTTGTATGGGGGAGAGATCACAGACTTATGCGTCCCTGTGGACGAGTTTAATGTCACTTGGATCAGTGACAACCTGAACATGTGTGAGGTGTGTGACTTGCCTCCCGGAAATTTTATGATACACATCAATAGACAGAACACTGCGGAGAATGCTGATGTGAACTGGAACTGGTAGTTAGTTTGATTCTTCAGCAGATACATCTACAGATTGTGATGAAATGAAGCGGATGCATGATTTGTATCCAGTAGTTGGTGTCTGTCGTGGTTTGTTTTACTGGTTCATTACAGGCTACAAGTTGGCACATTTTCATCTTTAACCAAACATTTTCACAGACCATCATTGTCTCAACCAACAGCATTACTTGAAGTACTTGATTTCTGTTAGTTGGTCAAAGTCGCTCTGTTCTGTTCGTACATTAGCCAGTAGGTCCCTACGTCACTCATATGAGGCGGTTTGTTTCACCTGAATCGTGCCAAGATCATCCAAACTAAGAGTGGACTTGAAATGATTTGCCACCTATTCCGGACACCATGTGTCAAAGTTTGAAGATCGCGATCGATGGATTACTGTGATTGTTTCGGCTGTCTTCGGTGATTTTCCTGTCATCAGTCGGGCTGTTACCTCAATGATTGCCGCCTCAGTGTGCGAGAAACGGCCTACCCGACTTATCCGTCTGTTCGGACAACGACGACTGAAGGATATGCCAATCTGAGTGGATTACACATGTCCCCAAAGAGAGCCGACCGGTTTGCCAGATGTGTAATCCGCGTATGTTCTACGTCGTACGGTCCGACCTATCCATGCAGTGCTGATCGAGTTCATGTTGGTCTGCAACAGCGCCAGTCTGGCATCTGGATACAGGCGTATTCGCTGCGTCAACTTCCTCACTGCTTGGGAGCCAGCCAGTCCCTATGTCTGTAAGCCTTCTCTATGGCTATTCTGGTTTTCGTTGCAACCAAGCGAAGCCTCTTGAGAAATCTTAACTGAACATCTAAACACGTGAAATCAACATCTAAACATCTGAAACTGGGAATGACATGTATTTGTCAATTTTGAATTATACTTTTAGGTTTGGATCCTGCTACTGATAAACGCTAATTAGTCGATAAATAATGTCCTTTCTGTAAAAACATGCGTGTTATGTGGGGATTTCGTCTGTGTTATGGAAAGACTTTGTTTGACTTGTTGACTTCATACAGAGACTCCTTTAATTTACAAACTGTTGATGGTCACGGAAGCTGTGCTGATCAAGCTGATCTTCTGCTGATTTCTTCATGAATGCGATGTTGAAGGAGTCGATATAACTGCCATGGAATAGCCCCTGTTTTCATTAGTACGTGTACCACTTGGATTCTTTTGGTGACACTATATATAGTCAATGGGTTTGTGCATGTTATCACGCATGTTACCACCTCGCAACATTTATCTGGTTAATGAAATACGGTAGCGTTTTTAACATAACCAGGTACGACTGTAGATAGACCACTTTGAAAAACTCCAGGTGGCAAGCAATAAAACTGGAATGAGTATGATTTACATTGACTCTCGCTAACCTGTTATTGAGAAACGATTCCCTCACTGACATTCTTTGGGACTGTCGAATCTTTCTCGCATGTCTGAATTGAGAAGATGCTCCGCACAAATGCAGTGTTCGCAATGCAGTCCAGTCGACTGGATCATCATTCGGATAACCGCAACGAGATTCCGTAAGAGTTGATATATTATGCCTGTGGCACGCACACACTTCAAAAGAATTTTCCAGGCCTGGCATTGACTGGGAAACGCAATTAAATTCACACCGCTTTTCTACCGAATTTGCGCGTCTGTCCATATTGCATGTTAGGTTGAGGCTGGAACTGGAACTGTGACAAGCCACAGATTCATTAGTCAAACTAACGACAGAATTTGTATGCCTGAACGAATAGTGATGTGTTGATTCCATGTCTGTATCATTTAGTGTGCAACAATCGGTTTTACTTTTGTAAACCTTCTGGTAACTTTGCCTGGCTTCCCATTGATGGAAACGTCTCCTTTTGCTTTTCTCCCCACTGTTCCTCAGGTTACGGTGATCTGCCTTTCGTAATGTTTGAGCTGAATTTTGTGAGTGCATAGATTTTGGCAAATACCTCCCATCCAGCTCGACATGTGAATGCGATCGACACCCATGACAGTCTACCTCAATGTAAATTTGAGCATTCGGTTCAGTGGGTTTATATATCTGAAACCCAAAATTTTCCATTTCCTTGTGTGGTTGACTGTGTGAACTGCCTAACCAGTGAGCACATACTCGTGGTCGTTTCCTTCGTGGATCAAGCTTACGAACGAGAACAGTTCGTTTCAGACTGGCAGATACAACGGCGATCACAGAACGAATAATTCCATCCGTATCCTGTGCACAGTGAACAAAATTAAATAATCAAATAATTACGTACAGGAAGGTAATTAAGACGGACGACGCAAACCATATGAAATGAACGTAATATGACAACAAGCAGCAACCAAGACTCAAGCCAGCGGTTAAAATAGACTCACCATAGAATACGGAGCTATCATGTAAACGACGGCGTTGACTATAGCTACATGGTCGTTGTCTGTGCGCGCAGTGAGTTGCACAGAGCGCACGCGACCGCTTATATTGCTACAGATTTAAAATGACATATATCGACTACAACGGTGTATATTTGTACAGCATGTCTTTTACTGCGGCTTTGGCTACAGCTACATGGTCGTAGCATGTGAACGCAGTGAGTTGCACAGAGCGCACGCGACCGCTTATATTGCTACAGATTTAAAATGACATATATCGACTACAACGGTGTAATGAGTCCTTTATATCGGCCAACTTTTAAGATATATCCCGCTACATCCAAATATAATTATGCCTTGTAACGATGCACTTTTTCAAAACCAACAAGAACATTTCCAATCATCCTGCATACATTCCGTGTTAATAAACGGCCTCTTGGAACTTGCTTTAGAGACAAAAAGCAGTAATTTATTTTAACCGTCCCGATTGATACAGGTGTAAACTTATTGTGGTGGATTGCCAGGCCGGAGGTGCGAGTATTCAAACATTCGACGGAGTACCTCAACGCGGAAGGCCGGCACGTCCACAAGTCCCCAACGATCGGATGGCGGACAACGGGGGCAGTCGGATGAGTCATCGCTCGACCGGGTCGGGCCAACGGGCGAGACATGCCAGGCAAAATAGAATGGACGACCAAATCGGAGGCTCGATTATTCCAACACTCGGGGGAATATCTCGACACCACCGTGGAACACGATCAAAGTCCATTGTGGATAGATGGAGAACAACACGAGCGACCGGACGAGCCATCGCTCAACGGAATTGGACCAATGGACGAAGAATGGTAGGCGGAAACCCACACCTCCGATAGACGGCGCCGATTACACACCTAAACCGGGTAGAAGTGCACACGACGCGTGAACGGAAACCTGGGGGGTGTTGTGGACTGGAATGCTGACTCATAAACGCGAGTGCGTGCGTAGCATGTGAACTAGCGTGTTGGACAATAAAGATTGTGCTTTATTGGACGCCTTTTCGCTACATTATGATGTTTTGTGCAGTCTATTGCGCTCATAGACTACGACCATGTAGCTACAGCCTACGCCGTGAACGACCCAAAACATAATTGGTTAATGTATTAATTTCAGCGACGTAATGATTTAGAACCGTAACAGCACACTGTTGTGTGGTCACGGTCATATGTTCGGACCGACTAACTGTCGCATGTGACCATAATGTTACGCCCACACACTCACCGTTGAACGACCTTTACGTGCATGCACCGCAGTGACTTCGAACAACTCACAGTTTGCCAATACCACTGTAGTCAATGTCACGTGCACACATGAATACGTGCTCACACGCATACGTGCACACACAATCACACGCACACGAACACAGCAACATACACAACCAACCTCGTCTTGGGCATTGGCCCACAACATATGATTTAACTCAGTGTCATCGCCGGAGTTGACAAGACAGCGTGACCGTCCACACAGGTGAACAGAACTCATCTGGGTCTCTCGTGGGCTCCGTGAACTACACAATGTTTCCATCCTGTAGATCACTACGTCGACATCTAGAGGATTCCACCTAACACTCCACTAACACACCCACGTATTACATATCTGTATTTTGTCCGAACTGTTGCTGTAAGTGCACTTGTTATATTTGTCCGTTAGTTACATCACACTTTGGTTGCATATCCTTCTGATATTATTTAAATGTTTCGTTTTACCAATACTACTTACAACGTATTGTAATTAGCTAGCCAGCATCTAAAGAACTACAGTAACTTTCTGCAATGCTTTTTGATGCATACCCTCAAACCGACAGTCCACTACCGGTTCCGAGATGAAAACAAGTTTTAACTCAATGACATACAAACTCTTTTGTCACGAGCGGTATCTATAGTACTGGTCGTCGAGGGGGCAGGAATATTGCCTTGCAACACAAAAAGTAGCCGGTCCGATTCCCCATTTGGATGGACTGTACCTGATGAGTTCAGACAATGACAGAAGCGGTTGTAGAGCTCCTATTAGAGGGGGAGCATGACATACACCATCCTTTTCAATTCATTTATTTATTTAAGACATCTGATGTTGTGTTAATGAAACAAATGGTAGTCGGAAACATTATTGACGCATTTCATGCTCATCACACAGTTCATCACTTTTTACAATCACACCACGAAATTTTCCTTGTACGTTTCCAATCTGGCTAAATAAGAAGGAATAGTGGTATCTAAATTTGCACCTTTCTCAAAGCATCTTTTAGGTTTTCAAGATTTGGTAAGGAAGTAGTTTGGTTGATTACTCCGTCATAGATACTTCCCTCTTCCGAGGTATACGGTTAGTAAACCTGTCGGTTAAGGAGTGGTTTCTAATCTAACAGTTTTTTTAAAACACATGAACAATACTCACTCGATGTAAAACTGCCCATCTTTGACCACTACCATTTGGTCGTCTTTAAGACGATCACTTGGAAAAAAGAACTAAAACAACGGTGTAGGGAATAAATCAACAAATCTTTACCATTTTCAAGAACCGCCTGCTTGCTCTATCTGTTGTACGTCTTGAACATCCGTTGTAAAACTGTTTGTGACCACTAAACATCTGATGGCGTTCAATCCCTCTCAAATATCTTTCGTTCGCCGTCATCTCTTTAGCAATCTAAGGTTTCTACAATTTGTTAAATCTACTCTGAGGTCAATGGCACAGTGGTCAACACGGTTGCCTTATGGAAGCGGATATGTACTAGTGACGAGCTCTAATGAGAGCGAAACTCGAGTCTAGTGCTTCTTTTCGGAAGGAGAAATTCTATGGGAATACGACAGCTGCGATCAATTGTGGGTGATGTTCAATCTATATGGAAAAAACAAAATCCTCCACTACTCATCAGAAATCTACTATCTGTCAAATCAGATTGCTCCACGAAGTCAGTCTGGCTTAAATACCGACGTAAACGTGTTAGTGAAAGTCAAAAACGCTCGGTTCCTTGAAGTAACTTGAATAAAACAGTGAAAGGACGTAAATCACGTGATATTTTCAGGAGTAAACATATTCACATTCTGATCACACACGGATATTCACCTAATTTGAAACCCCGAAAGAAAGATGCACAGAACAGAAGGAATCACCTGCGATAACACGGACGGATGAAAAACTAAAGTAAGACAGGTATGATAATATTGACGACCAACAAAGCCACAGCACCAGTACATAAATGGCTTTTGAACACATTGGGAATTATGACGTCTAACAGACACCTGTATGATCGGGGCATAAGAACGTTACTCCAGAACACATCTCACAATGTATGTATTCTCACTGTATTACTTACGTGTTGGTGCAAGTCACCTGTAAAAGAACAGCTTATTTCCGACTTCGACCACTGTCGAATTTAATTGATGGTCCTCTCGGTCTAGGGTAGTGCTCACTGAAACAAGAACTCACAGAAAAGCAACGTATATAGACCCGATTAAGGCATGATAACAAACTATGTTTTGCGGGAGCAAGTTCAAGCCGTTCCAATGCTGATCAGTTTGTGCCCACGCATTTTGCCTCATATAAACCCGAGGGTTCCAGTCGCCGATTTCCAACGATGAAAGACTTTTCGTTCGTTCAGTAAAAATTCCTATTTATACAAACCAAGTTGATATATTGTTACGTTCTGTAAATACTTCATACAATTGTGTGCAACTAGATCCGTTTCCAACATATGTATTTAGTGAAATGTCCCCAACTTTGGGATAAAGAGAACGCTTGAGATTGATCAGTAATACTGAGTGTTTAAAGAACTTTTCTCATTGTAAAGCAGTCATCTATCACTGAGATCAGATAAGAAATCGCCACAGAATTTAAATTATCAGTGCATCCTCCCGTTTGTAAAGTTTTGAACCTTGTGAGCTGCATTCGATCAGTCACCTACAGATGAGGTTGTGGACGTAAAATAAAACTGTTATCCTACGGTTGCCTGGCCGTTAGTTGAATGTGTCATTTGCTAGAATGATCAAAATGCTTCTAGCCAGAAATCATCAATAACTGCTTAAACTAATGATGGGATTGTAATCAGCAAGAGCAACTAAACTAACTAAATCGTGGTTGGTGCTTTATTGTTGCGAAAGCTGAATAAATCAAAAAGATTTGTTTTAATATGTATCAACGTGAACAGAAAACCGGTGTGGCTGAGCGTTCACGTGTTAGGAGTAAGTCGTGTCTAAAGTGACTTCAGCTGTGTAGCGGCCAAAACGGTTGCTCAATAAAAGCGCAATTAGTGTTCAACTCCCTGTCCTGGCGGAGATACGCCTTATTAACTAGCTCTAACAAGAGCAACACTCGAGTGTCGCGCTTCTCATCGAAACGGTTGACTGAAGAGTCCGTGGGATTTCGACAGCTGCGGTAGACTGTGAATGGTGTTCGGCTCGTATTAACCAGAACTCCGCACTACTTACCAGAGATTCAGCACAACAGCGGTAACAGGGAACAGAGCCGATGACCGATTCCAAGGCGTTTTATTGATTAGGCTACTTTCTATTTAGAAGAGATCCATTTGCGAAAAATCTGGACTTTGGCTGGATTCGAACCAGCGACAGAAACACCATGCCCAAACGCGGCAAGCGCTCTACCAGCTGAGCTACGAAGCTTCTAAATTATCAAATCTGCCAAACCGCTTATTAGTACTTTCTATTTATCAGTAACACCATGCAAAATAGAGGAAAATTATCCCAATTCCTCAGGTCTTACGAATTTTGATTACCATCTATCAATGTCGGTCGCAGCTTTTCCATTCAGGAAAATAGTTTGACCAGCTCACCTCTAAGTAAACCTCTTATCTCTAGTTTTGCGTTTGTTAAGACTCAATAGTAGAGAATTCGAATGTCGATACGCGTGACTGTTAGGCAGGTTGTCTTACTACCATCTCACCAACCTCACTCACTATACGTATAACGTAATCGTGATATACGGAAGTGTGGATACAACCCCGTTTCAATAATACTGAGTTTGTTTAGTTATTTTGTAATTTAGAATAGTATAAACAACCTTGTGATCAGGACTTCTAGTGTGGTTTTCAGCTATTCGCTTCACGGTACAAATTATGTAATTATCCGGAATGTGTTACAGGAATGACGAAACTCCAGTAAAGTATCTACTTCAGCAAGCCAGATAAGATGTTCATTTTAATGCAGACGCACTGAGCTAGTATGAATTGTGTCCAAGATATTGCAACTTGCGTTTCGTTTTAAACTAGAACGTTACAGAAAAGTAACATTTTCTGAATAATTGTAACCAAGTCAAAAATGTTGAAAAACATGTGCGCACTAAACGGCGTACCTCTCTCAACTTTTGAGCATCGAACTCGTACAGCGTGAAAGACCAATGGTGCCTGCGAAGCGGAGCTTTTAACATTCTGTCGTTTATTCTGCCGACTGTAGTTCTGTTCTTAGGCCGGTTGTTCTCACTCTGATCTGCAATATAACCAGTTACGATGACGGGTATCGCATCTCCAATTCTCTGGTCGTTTGAAGGATCACAGTGCGCACAGGTTTCACGATGGTTCACTGGGGTCTCCTTGGTAGGTAGTAATTGAACAGGAGATTCGAAAACGGTGTGTTTCCCCTGTTGATTGCTGGAGGTCACGTACGAATTGTTTGATATTTGTTGTTGGCCAGAGGAAATTGTTAGCTGCAAATAAAGAACACCAATGTAGACGTCTGTTACTCAGAAAAAACGGTAGAAACTCTAACTATAAGTGTTCCACCGTAACCTACTCCCGTAAATATTAACTATCTAAGAGCTTTGAGCTCCAATACTGACGTGACCACGATTGCCACTATCTCTAATGAATAACGGGATTTTTAACTGTTCGTCTAGGTTTTGCCTTCCTTTGATAGTATAACTCCCATTTTCAGACTAAGTGTTTATTGTTGTGCAACCTAAATAAAAACGCGATTAGTGTCCACTTATCAACGTGAACATGAACACTTTATCAAATAAAATTTTCTGCACGCCATAAAGCGATTTACTATGGCGATCAAAATGGAAGTCGCCTGTGGATGACAAGCCTCCGGGTGCACGCATACAAAGCTCAGGCAAACTAAATCTGAGTCAAAACCAGGTCATTGTAAGCAGTAAAAAAACTAACACGTTACTGAAGAAGGGTCACCGACTGAGCGTGATGTAGCACCTGTGAGTCATCTATGTGACAAGTAACACTTGAAAAGTATCCACGGTATGGGTGACAAACGTTACTTGTGCGCGAACCAGTTACATTTGTATAATAGCCATGATGGAGACAAAAAAAAGTTATTTAAACCACATAGTTTACACAAAAATAGGCACGGGAATAACCATAGCGGCACGCCATATGACACATATGACAATAAAAAAGGTTTTTTGTATTGAAGGTTTAAGGAATTTTCCACGAACGAGTCATTGATCAGCTCTGAACATCGATGTTCGGGATCTTTTGATTCACAACGAGGGAGATGTTATACACGAATGAAGACATGGTTCAACGTTAGTTGTTCCATACTTCCTTGCCAAATAATTGCCTGGTCGCCGTGTTCTCTGTGCAAACCGGATCCGGCTTTCACAAACAAGACCTGACAGATAAACGGATGAAATAGCCTACTATGAACGTATCAACGCTAACGATATCATTGACGAGAGATCGTGTTAGACATGCAGACGTTCAGACTATTAAACTTCATTATCCTTTTGGTTCAGACGGTGATTCCACCGTACCTCAGAAATCGTGCTAAGGCAGGAACTTGAAAGCAGAAGATTGACGAATGTCTTCAACTTGAGCTGTCCGGGTTTCTCAACCATAGAATATAGCAGACCTGAACGGAAACATGCAGAGCACATACATCCTTTCGTACAAATGTTCATGTCTTTCCGTCTTCACAAGTGGTACAGTTAGGTGAACATCATTCTGATAATTAGAAATGCGATTGCCGATCGGTTCAGTCACATTTTCCTCAAAATATATGAAGCTATCCAGACAGATCAACGCACTGGGTGTGACGTGAAACCATTGATGGTGACCTCCGGGACAGGCTTTTACCAATTGCGAGTTTATACACTATACTTTCGCTTTAGAAAGTGTACCTTGTTATAACGTTACTGCGGTTGAGGCATTCTGAACTATCTGTAAAGTATCACATATTAGAATGATGTTAACTCACGAGATTTGTTACTTGGAAGAATTTAGACATCGCCGGAAAATTCACACTCCAATGGTGTCTCCACTGCGTCATTTACGAAAGACTTAAAGACAAAGATGACAGTGAAAAACTTGATGCGTGAAATTTGGTTAGATGAACTTCCACGTACCGTCAGCTTGTCGCAGTGTCTGTCTGTTTACAACTTGAATGAGTTTAAAAGTCATACTGAACATATCTTTCTTCAGAAGAATAGACTGAAGTACGTATGAACTTTTGTTTGATCGGTGATAGTTACTTCTGTCCACCTTGCTAACTCCAGAAGACACTGGTGTGGGTAGTTAGACTGATAATTTGCATGTATTCTATGTTCTGCGTTGGTTAAACGAACGGGTTCCCCCAGGGATCTATCATATTTAGTACGGAATTATTAGATCGTCATCTTGGTTATGCGCTCAGTCGCTTGACCCAAAACCAAGAAATCACAGGAGAGGCGGCAACACTGTTTGCTAGACGATCGAGACAAACTTAGACCACAGAAGCCCTAGATTGATAGGACAAGACGATTGCCATAGATGGCCGACAGACAGCGAATCACATGAAACAGTCATACATAGCAGTCACGGCGTCAGAGCAAATCACGTTATAGGGGGCATCAGAAGGCAATACCAGAAAAACAGTCCAAATAGCGCACAGGCGTTCGACCGCACACCTGCAATCTGATTGGCTGATTGGAGCCTTAACACCACCCACGACCATACCATCCGAGCTAGGCCGGCCGATCGATGTGGCGTGGTGCATCCTAGCTGTCTCGTTAGGAGATGTGCCTCCTAACAAGAACCCCTAGACTTACTAACCACTATAACGAAGTATTGTGCAATTAAACTGATCGCATACCTCGAAAACAATATGACATCCGAAGGCAAGTAAATATTGTTGATCACAAGCATATAACCAATCAGGAGATGCCAGAGATATGAAGGAAAAATCCATCAGAACACTCATGGAAACTGAGGAATGTCTCACTAGCCAAGACGCGACTCTTAGACATAGAGTTTGGACTTGACAGTCTCCTACATAATGCCAAGATGGTAATCTATCGGTGATGTGCCTGTGTACCTCGAATTCAATCAGTCATACGGATTTCGCACTGTTGGGAGTTTCTAACCTCCGTTGTGATTTCTGTGTACGCACAATGAATACAAGTAGGCAGTTTAGAGTGTACTGAGAAAAATGTTCTAAAACAATCACCGATAGAATCCATATACTCAGCCCTGTCTTCATTTTGTATCTTGTCCATTTCAGATTCCTTCCAGCCAGGTCAGTAAAAAGACAGGATATGTGACAGTACGGTTTCGTGGCAAGCCAAATCAGTGCAAAAAGGGGTACAATCACTGTTTGTTTTTATAGGAAACTGATCACGGAAACAAATATAAATTCAAAAAAGTCCGACTAACGGAGGCGTAATATTAGACTACGGTGACGTACGACAGACAAACAGGCACAGATATGTAACGGTTCAGTACCCTGCGCTAAACCCGATGGCTCATTCCTAGCCATCCATTCGCCCCATATCCGGTCTGGAGACCACATCTTAACTGTCTCACTCACTCACGTACTCCTGGCCTATTCACAAGGTCACAGACACATCACGCGCTCCACAGGCCAGCGTGTGATTCAACATGCCCTGTCCACTCTGCAACTACAGGCTCCCCTTAGCGCAATTCACCTTCACTCACCCGACAGACAGCGACGCCTTTTCCCCTCAACACTGCGAGAGGCAAGGTCACATGTACGCACACAC
>JTDE01000917.1:26027-46276 GCA_014338405.1 Paragonimus skrjabini miyazakii
CTACATGCGCGTAAAGCACGCACATGAAGGCGACAAAACTCGCAAGAGGCACAACACAACTTCTGACGCTGCGTCTCGGACGGTGAACAAGTCAACAACACGCAAAGCCAACGGACACGAGGACGTGAGCTTCACTTCAATTGTACCGCTCCACATCGCATCCACGTGATCCTATCCCCACAACACTGCCAACACACAGCATACACCTGGATACTGCTATCCACACTATTATCAACTGGAACATTATTTTGTACTGTACGTGAGTCTCCCGGCCTGTCTATGTTCTAATCATCTTCCTGTTCATACCTATTTATATCATACACCTTACTACTCAACTGTGTACCCTTCTTTTGTTATATGTAGTTAGTGTTAGGCCGTAGTCATTTATCTATAGCCCACACTATTGCCCATACGTAACACTGGTGAGCCCGACGTGACCCGAACACGCAACCTTCTGATCTGGAGTCAAAGGCTATAGACACATGGGCTGTAGACACATCACGCACTCCACAGGCCAGCGTGTGATTCAACATGCCCTGTGGAGCGCGTGATGTGTCTGTGACCTTGTGAATAGGCCAGGAGTACGTGAGTGAGTGAGACAGTTAAGATGTGGTCTCCAGACCGGATATGGGGCGAATGGATGGCTAGGAATGAGCCGTCGGGTTTAGCCCAGGGTACTGAACCGTTACAGATACAACCGTGCTGTACGAGAGGAGGACGGTTCAAACCAGTGTTAGGCGAGTTGCTATTTTGATCAGCAGTGAGAAAAGGAGTTTGAATTGTCACAGTATACGGAAAGACATCACTGACAACACAAAATTGTCCGAATTCCTAACACATGTTTGTTCGTTAAAGCATGTTAGTTTAGTCGACACAATTCACCATACGAATTTTTCCGTAAAGATTTGTTGCAATTAGTTACGAATCAGCAAACGTTAACCCATAATTGAAACCGATTTAGTAGGCTCATGGATGAAGTAATTCTTAAGTAGTGGACATCACTGACCTAAAATAGTTTGCGTTGAGCCGCTCTTGTTTGTCTGGTAGCAGGACAATTGGAAGCTTCAGTTCGTAAAACAAAGGGCTGCAGGCTCTGCATCCCATTCAGACTATCTCTACTTGGTGTACCCACATATGGACGAGACTGATTGTGAAGTGTCGGTATGAGGATGATCATCATGAATTGTTTCAAGCTCTGGTGGTCGTAGCCAGTGCAAACGAACACTGCGAAAAAGCTGTGGCGATGACGAGTCTGCTCGGGCTTAAGCATCATGAAGTGGTTTAACTACTGAGATTTGTTGTAGCGACTGTTGTAACATGCAAGCAGGAGTGAAAGCAGAGGTTATATTCACTGACGCTTTACGCAACTGGTGAAAATGTGATAATACGGGAATTGCATATTCGACGACGTTTTGCTGCATGCTTACAAATTCTTACTACTGTTAATTGTATTTATACAAGAAACCTATGCCAAACAAAAGTGAAACGACCAGTTCAGTTGTATACACAGAGAACAACACATGGCTGACTTGTACAATTGGTAGAGCCAGTCGAGATGAGTGCGAACATCCTTCGATTATACCAGACTTTCTCATTGACTCACCAGTGTCAAATGACCAAAAACTAACATCAACAATACAATGTAAGCATCTTTGCAAAATGTCACATCGAAAACATGCGAACCAAACATTGCGATCAAAAAATTAGTCGCGTGATCCATTCCGGAGAGATCTGATGCGAGTAAATATGTTCATATATATATATATATATATATATATATATATATATATAACAAACCAGTACAAGTGTTGTTGTGGGAGCCAGGTCTTTCGGGATTGGGCGTCAGTGAAATACCACCACTGTCATTATTTCTTTGCTTATTCAGTAAAGTGGGGCGCCACTTTTGGTCCTAAGCATATGCTGACATGCTTTGCTGCGGGTGTCGGTATCCTGGTCATGGCACCAGTTGTTGTAACCGCAAAAGACGCTTGGCCTGAGAATTCGTTTATTGCGCAAACTCCCGTATAGGTCATGTCAAAAATCAAATCACAAACGGGTACACTCATTTGCACGTCAGACATGCATCCACATACATAATTGTCATTCGCCTTGTTGGAACTTCTGCCATAGCGCGTACACACTATTCCGATAGTCTCTTCTTGTATGTCGTCTTCCTGGCGTTCGGAGCTTGCCCTTTTGTTCCTGAATGTCACCTGTAGATAATAGAATACTTGTGAGTAGTATGCTACTCACCACAAAACTGCCTGTCATACAACACAAGTATGTGCCCTTGTATTCTGCGAGGTGGATCCTAGTCTTCACAGGCACTTTGTGTCATTCTGACCGACTAATCTCAAAATACGTTCTGGCCATGCTGACGACTTAGTTTTATTCCGTTTTGTTTATTCGCAACAACCACATAGTTGACGTACATATCATGAACAGGCTTTTTTTCTTGACTTCTGTCACTTGTCGCCCATTTAACAAATGTACAGATAAAATTTCCCGTGTTGCTGACCCCCTGAGATTGGCAAATCAACGCCAAATGTTGGTAGAAGCTACTGTTTGTCAACTTCTGACTGTAATATTCAAACTGCTTGAAATATATGACTCAAATAAATACATTAGTGAAGGCAAAACTTTTGTACAATATTCAGATGTGTTATTGAGTAGCACTGCAAAATGAAAAACAAACCACAAGGTCAAAATAAAAACAGACATGCAGTTAAGATCATTAGTAAATTCCACTTCGTGTAGAATGTTTTAACAAGAAAATAGATTTGGTACTTATGGTGGACGACGCTAAACTGAGATGAGTTTCAAAACTAAAGCTGAATTTATAGTTGAATCTATTCAGCTTGGGAATGTTCGTACTTGTTAACAAAACCACCATATTACTGGTGCTATTGTTAATTAACTGAATTAAAACCAAACAAAGATTATCCAAGCCACCACCAATTGACTGACCAGTGACCTAGTTTCTCTGTAATAAGTCCGATCGATATCGTCATTTAAATCCATTAGCTCCTGGTATAATTGTAATGGCATGAAGATGACCTGTTGAAAACATATGTTCACCTACATGTCTTTATTCTCATTATGTTAATGGGAATGTTTGAAACGCAAACGCTATTGCGTCAGATCTTATTACAATCGGTACTCTCTAATAGCACTGTCAGCTGTGTACTTCGCGCAAACAGGGATGCATTAAATAGGAATACATTGTACACTACGATCTATCAAAGCAAGCCAATTTATAACTTCGGGTAAAGTAATCTGCTATACATTTATGCTGCACAAGAACAGCCTGAATAAGTAGGTTAGAAGATCACTCACGTTGCATCCCTGATTAATGAATACCGGTTTGAATCAGATGCTGGCAATTTGGACGTTTTATCAGAGCTGGTAACGAATCCTCTGAGATCAACACAGTCGGTTACCTCAAGGTTTGATGCCTTAGTCTGTGCGTACTGTTGTACCTTGTACGCTAGCCTGGTCAGCGCAATCGCTTCGCAGTTTCCAGATACTTACCACAATACCAATGGCACGGCGGTAGAACAAGAAACACTGCATGTCCTCACAGCTCCGTAGATAACAGCTACCCACATTCAATGATCAAACGGATCATATTAACTGAGGTGTTACTCTGTTTCATGATAATCTAAAGTGCCATTAAAACGACAGAGCGTACCTTAAGGTCTGACTGATATTCTCCCTCTGACTACCACATTAGGGCTGCAGTCTAACCGTAGGGTTACTGCCAGCTCCTTCAAAGCAATATACATCAAACACTCACCCAGTTGCCTTCGTGGCAACTGATAAGAATACATAGGATGTATTACTTGTTAACGATATAAATGCCTTATGATGCATGCTACTAGATAAGAGAGATTGTGAAACAGCTCAAACTCCTTCCAACTGTACACAACTCTATGCACTGTGGATTTTCCGCGGCGTTCAGATAACTGAGACAGATCCTGAGGATCTGACAATGGCTAATGTTTATAACGAATTGCGTTTCTAATTAGATAAAATTCTGGCACCAAAAGAGTTCACTAACATCAACGAAGAGTCACTCGCTAATTTGGAGTTGCAGAGTGACTGGAATAATTCTTTCGTTTGTGAACTCACTATGTTGTAAGTAATCCTGTTTACGTTGCAAAAGAATAGTCTTTCGCCATCGAGTCAATGAGACAAATCTCCTTAGATTCCTGTCCATAATCATTCACAAGGACTATTGTGTGTGCAGTGATCAACAGAGTTGAGGGAACATGATCGACGGACATCGCGACCCCTTGAATGCGCACTTTTCATTTTGGTTCGCTAACAACAAATTGAGACTCCTGAATTTTGTAGAAATCCACACTATAAATATTACAGTTAACTGCTTGATATTAATACAGTTTGCGCATTTAGCCTAAAAGATGTACATCGGAGTTTGTTAAGTGTGTTGGTCACTTCTCCATAAGAGACACCCTACTAAATAAAACAGTCTTTCCAGAACCGGAAATGGCGTAATCACCAGGCCCCGACGATACTAGACGTTCAACAATGTTTCGATGACATAGATTTGCTGACCAGAATTGGTAGAACTCCCCCCTTTGTAGGTACCGTGACGTGATTATGGATCTGTCTATCATAACCCTACACGCTAATCGGATTAAAGTACTTTGTTGTGTGTGGTTCGGATCTCAAGCATTTGTCTCCATAGTTTTAGATTTTCGTTGTTAACCTAGCCGTAGTAAAATGTAAAGACGGTGAGAATTGCAATTATGAGTTGTTTATATATCGCGTTAAGTTTATCATGCGAAAAAGTTCCATATATCCACATTGTTCACTCACCTGCTTCCGAATATCTAACTCACTCCATGCCGTTTCAGTGGTAGATGGCTTGGCTGAGTAAGCCACAGTCGTAGTTTGTGGATCTATTATGTCACTCCTCATAAGTTTCAATCTCCCTGGTGAATTATCTTCGGTCTGAATGTGGGAAGTGATACCAGTGAATGGTAATTTCGGCTGGACGACCACTTCATTTTTATGTGAATTGTTCGGTAAGTTTGGTTGACTAGTTAGCAGTGAAAGTTTACAAATTTTAGCAAGATTCGTCCTAGGCTTGCTCACATTTGTTGTAGGCGTAGGCTTTGTGGAGTTCGGACAAGACCACTTGGTGTGATCACTGACAGAAATATAGGTGATATCAGTACCTGCATCATTGAATCCATAGATCGGTAGCTCACCGGATCGGACGATTGTGCAGAGACCATCATCTTTTAGTTCGGTATAATTTCTAGACCCCGACCGAATCTGGAATACGTGGTTTTTCAGTCGCTCACACCGATCAAATTCACCTGATTGCCTCGGTAACGAACGTCGACAAATGAACCGAGATTTAGTTTCATTTTCATTCTGTTTTGTAACATCAGGTAATTCTGATATTACCGATGTATTGCCATGAAAGGTGGAAAATGATTGACAATCTGTTTTCAAGAGTGGTTCATCATCAAAACTGCTTTCCATTGAATCAGGGTGTACTGTGTTCTTTTCTGCCCAAAACCATTTTCGTGTATTCATGGAAGGAATGTTGCGTTTATGCTCGTTGCTTGACCAACTCGGCAGTTGGGTTAGAATTTTGTCCACTGCTGATCGAAGCATCATTAGATGATCAATGAGGTTGTAGTTTTCCGGTTCATTGTGTGTGTTGAGAATACAAAAAGGTAGCTGTAAGGAATGGGATACAAGTAGTATGTGGTTACTGTTTAAAAATCATTGGAAGCAGATAGCCGGTCTTATGGTTGCAACCACTTTATAATGTCATCTAGGAGCTTAAGACAAGCTGACTTCTTCTACCGTTCAAGCTAATGTTCTTAGTATACTCGCTGATCTACGAAGTTCATTGGGTCTGTGATGAATAACACAACTAAACGGCAAATGAGTTAATAGCTACAAGATAATAGTACATTTTGTGGATGGATATAAAAAAAACTTACCCGCTATTTTGACAAGTTCATTATGCTTGTATTTTAGTTGCGATGGTCACAACGTATCTTATATAAGTTAATGGAACGGAAACAGTGAATGCGGTAGATTTTGGACGTGAAAATAATACTGACGAACAACTCGGCGATAATGCACTATGATTTTTTCAAAATTGAACTATTCCACACTCCATAAAAGGCCCAGTACGAGTACCCTATCATTGCCTACTTTGTTCTGAGTGGAGTTCCACACTGAGAACACATTTTATGTCACGATGTGTTTCCCGTCAATGTTTCAGGATTCTTGTTATTCTTACGTAGCATTTGAGCGTATTTAATATTATTACCAAAGAAACAGACAGATTATTTGCGTTGCCTTTCTGACAGTGCCCTATTTTTAACAGTCACTCTGCTCGAATATGTTGTCTGATGCATTTTTATGTGTTGCTCTTGCTTGCTAATTCATGACATTGCATAGCCCATCTCTCAAAATGAACGGCAACGTGCTATTTTGATTGATGTAGTAGGTAGGATATTTTTGTTGCTGAGTTCCCAATTTCCGCTGTCATTGGCAACTTTTCAATATCATCGTGTCAGCATTAATTGAAGAAGTTCAGAAGTTTTTAAAGGTGAACATGAACATTGTGAAGCTACTCAGTCAAAGTGGAAGTCACAGCAAAGAAAATGGCAACTCAATAGACCTGAGTAGTTTCAACCGCAGTTTCTACAGTGGAATCATTCGCCAACAGCATGACAAATTTTAACTATCAACCGGACAATAAAATCACGATCCAGGTTCGGTTCAGGCGTTAGGGGGACGCAATAAACTTAGATGGCAGTGCATAAGTCCGACTACTTTTACCCAACGTTGGTCCAGCGGGACAAGCTCAATGCTGGAACCATATTATACCAAAGAACCCACGTGGACATCCATTCCTAGACACTGTACAATGTCTAACTCGCATTTTCAGCCCATGCACACCAGTGTTCAATGCTCGAATTACTTGCTTGTAACTCATTAGGCACTATTCTAGGTAAACATCAAGAATCATTCGGAACACCATTTCCAGCTCTTGTGGTCCTAACCAATGCAAACCGTCAATCCAAGGTGGGCTGTGTCCATCCACATTAAAGGAGTGAAAACAAGCTATAACCCAGTCACATACAAGCTTCCCCATCAAAGGCAACGCCCCCAAATTTGGTGGCCGAGCGGATAAGACCATTTTCTAGTAACGTTATGGGTAACCGGGTCGGTCCCCCATTCGGGCTACCTATATTTGATAAGATCAAACAGGATCGAAGCCGGTCGTGGAATGTCGGTTCGATGATGTGCATCAAGAAGAATTACAAATACTCTAGGGACTCGTAACATTCATCAATGTAATTAATGGTGAGTGTGAGAAATTCAGACTGTAAGATTCCACTGTAGATCCGTTTAAAGCGTCGCTTTTGTCTGTGGACCAACACCTGAATCAAATGTGGATATTAGTGCACCTATTTTGTCGTGACTAGAGAGAAACCCAGAAATAACGTAGCAAAATGTGGTAGACGAATGCTAGCGAATAGTGATACGAACAGTGCCCTAGACCGATTGGAAACCAGTGTGACAGAGAAAGAAACGTCGATGTATATGTCATCAATAAAACAGGAAGTATCTAGACAATAGAATTCTCAGTAAGACCACCGAGCGTGTATTGGAAGTGTGGAGGATGTTATTTTGCGTCAGTTTGCCAAATTTATGATCAAATGTGGAAAAAAGCAGAAAATGTGGACATAAAGAAGTTCGCTGTAAAAGTGTACCCTCATCCAAGCACCGGAGAGAGTTCAGAGAGACGTCGACCTATTAAAGTAATTGATACATTGTCTGCGCTGCATTCGATGATAACATTTGAAGTAACGCTTTACTGAACGATACGAAAGTACAAAACAAGTGGGCGGAGCTTCCGGTATTGCATCTATCTCATAAGACACTTGGGATCATTCACACAGACCACCGTACGTACAAAATAACCACAAGGATTTCAATGTCACTTGTGGGTTTTGTTAGGGCGCCCATCCTGTTATCGTCCCAAGCCGCCTCCGTCGTGAGAAAGAAAAAAAGGTTGACTCAGTCCTACTTAGCGGAACTGTTCAGAGCGGTCGAGACTTTTTATGCCGCTATACACACTAGTGACCCTAACTCTTTTTTTCTGGCAACTGTTCTCTTTGATGTCTTGGGAATGTGTTACCATTACGCGCCCTATAAATAATTTGTACTTGTTGCCTTTTTCGCACACGTTTTGGGGAGGAACAAAGCTCTATTTACGCGTCTTTTGGCTTGTCTTGGGAGCGAATGCGGGGACAGTCGCAGTACTTTTCGGGACCGAGATTTTCGTGTGAATTATTAACGGGAGGAGAATCTGAATTCTGCCAAGTGCACTACGATAGCAAGGACGAACCAGCGTATCGTTTAGGAGGGTTTATAACAGGTTTAAACTGGGCAGTTCGCATGCTGCTGGTATCTTTGATTTTGCTAAGGATCTAATGTTGAATTAATTACGCAGAGACTGAATTGGTAAACGGATATTATTCGGTCTGTCATTGTATTCAATCTGTACTCAAGGATGTCCAATTGCCAAAATTACATTTTCATATGGAACGCAGGAACAACGATAGACAGTGGAATGACGGTAAAACTCGTTTCAGAATTGCAACAACAGTGCCACTATATATACATATTTTAAGTAATCTCGGTTGATGTAAACAAGCAAGGATTGATGAAGGTCCAGTCATTTCACCGGTGTCGGATCACTTCCAGATTCAGTACGTAGTTTATCAGAATGTGCCAAAATGATAGCTGACGCGACAAAAAGGAGGCTTCATTACAACTTGTGCAGTATCTCCAGGTTGGTTGACGAACTAATTCAGCAAATGAATAACTGAAATAATCTCCCCCTTGTAAGGAATCACTGGCCATAACTGACAGATATTTAGTGCTGATTCCGGCGGTTTTACAACAAAGCGTAACAAGACCGTTGCATTCGATCCATCCTCATGTCACTCGCATGAAGTCGGCGATTAGCAGTTAAGTTTATCGGCTGGAAGCCGCACGTCAAGTCGAACATTTGGTTAAAACTTGTACAAACTGTGCATTGGCGATGAAATGCTCGTGAAGTCTGGACTGTACTCATGGCTTAGAACTGACATACCACGGTTCCTGGTCCATCCTGATTGTGCAAGCTCGTCGGAAGTTTTCCCCATGTAAATGGACACAGTTTAGACAACCGCCTCTCACGGACGATGATTACTGTCTTAGGGGGGGTGTTCTGGAGGCTTTAGTGGCCGACAGCGGACCAGTTTGGTGGAAGTTTAAAAATTCTGTATCAACGATTGCATTCGTCACCTATTCGCGCTCGGTTATCACCCACAGTCTAACGGTCAGGTGGGGATATTCGTAGATACCTTTATGAAGGATTTGCAAAACCTTAAAAAGGGAAATACAGAGGGAAAAATGATTGATTTCCTGAAGAACTACCGTTCAACGGCTAACCTAATGACAACGAAACAGCGATCACCAACTGAAGCATTTATCGGATGACGGCTGAAAATTTATGCTGAAAACTTAAGCGACCAAAGATCCTTCCAACTGAGAGAAATAAGCTCATGGAGTTGCAGTTCAGCAGGCTTCCTGGGACACGCTCCAGATACTTCCGACCTGGAGATGCAGTTTATGCGTAGAATAACAGGCTAACAGGCATAATTGCCAATCTCGAGGGTAATGTTATTTATCAAATTGTGGTTGGAAACTTGATTCGAAGACACTATGTTAGTCTTGTGAGACAACGGATTGATAAAAGTCAGGATCAGCAACGGCCCAATAATTAACTACCGATTAGTAGATTGCATGGCGCAATCGAAGCTAGAAGGCGCAGCGCTGTCTCCATCGCCACCACCAGGAACTAAATTTTCTGCGGTTGATTCTGAACACCAGTTACAAATCATTCTGACTCAATCGTTGCCTGACCGTATGCCGTCAACGGAATCCGACACAGTACAACCTCCATCCTCGGCTCCAGTAGCACCAATGAAATCCCCTCCGCCGAAGCGATCACAGCATATCACGGCTAGGCCTGATACGGATTACAATGATAAATTCTCTTACTGTATCAACACCTAGCGTCATTAGGTTCAGCAAACGTTGACCAGTTTGAGAAGAGTGAACTCGACTGTCACACAGCAATACTACATTCATTTGCGAACAGAGCTTCTGAACATGTCCGACACTAACCTGAACACAGCACTAAGTATGTTTGTACGGGAGATTCAGACACCAAACAATGAACGCCACGTCACTGACTCTATTTTTTACTTGTGCTTGGTATCTAGGAGTATCTGAACGAGAATGGCTGTACCGTTAATACGTTTGGAGATCCAGTGTTCTCCGACTTTTCGAAGGCTCTGGATAAAATTCAGGCTAAATTCCGAACTCAACTAAGTCCTGGAGGTCTTCTTATTTGGCGGATCGAGAAGGAGCACTTGTGGGAAGCCAGATATTGGGCGCGCATTCTACAGAGGTCCTCCTCTTCACTGTGCTCTATCTCAACCGGAAACGTGCGAGTTGGACGAAAAATGTGGTGCTTTATTGAGTGAATTTGTTACACTGTTGCTTGACACATTCTCACTAATGCCAGCATACCAAAGACCCGCAGCCAACTCAGAACTATTTGATCTTCGCAGTTTTAATCGTGTTTTTCACCCAATCAGTTGTCTGCGTGTTAATCGGAAAAGCGTTCTTGTGACATGTGGTTAACTGGCTTTTGTTGAAAAGGCTACTAGTGATTAACGGGGTTTTTTCTACATAAATTGTACACCACTCACAACTGATCGCCGCTGTCGCATTTCCAAAGGCACTTCAATCAGCTTCTCTCGAAAAGAAGCACTAGACTCGAGTGTCGTTCTTATTAGAGCCCATCAACAGTGCAAGTCCTTACCGCAGATGGCACCCGAACATCGGTCACAATTTTTATCAGGCAACCGTGTTCAATAATTTGCCATCGACCTCAGATGAGGCATGGGTGATTTAGCATACGCAAACTCAGTCATATTCGCCTGTGTGTAATGCTCCGATTGACCAATTGCCTCGAGAGAAGACACAGTTACTATCTTGTTAACTACAACCGATGACCCCCTCGACTAGGACTACTTTCCAAGTTGAAAACACAACTCATTAATTTGTTGAGCGATATTTGGATTACTGATGAGTAGTAGAGGATTTTGGTTTTCATATAGACTGAGCATCATCCACAATAGACCGCAGCTGTCGCATTTCCACAAACAAGTATATGGCAAAGATATGCACCATTAACAAGAGCGACACTCGAGCATAATGTTTCTTTTCGAAAGAGACTGACTGAAATTTATGTGGGAATGTGTCGGCTATGATCAATTGTGAGTGATGTTCAAGTTATGTGAACATGTTGCGGCCGCTTCTTCGCTGATGCAGATAGTCAATGCACCATTATTCAATCACCAGTTTACATCCTTTGTTCTCACAGGAAGTTGGCAACCGGACCACACTGGATCAATGAATTTTTGCTCTCTGACTGAACAGTTGTCAAACTGGTCACATCTGAGATTAGCATGACATTCGTTTCATGGCCGCTAGGCTCCAGAAGCCACTGTGTGCTATCACGTGTCGTATTCCGATTCCACACAAGTGGAAGGTCGATAAAATACTAGTGTGAGGGGCGGCTGTGATTTGGTGGGAGTGACTACACTGATAACGGAGATCGTAGTAGTGATTGAGGCCATACGCGTAATGGTGATGACGTTGTTAGGTGTAACTATACTGATGTTGGTAGTGGTGTCAGTACCGATGAGAGTCGTTGCAGCTGTTTTGTGATGCAAGGGATAATAAATAGACCGCTTGGGTTACCAATATGAATAACGAAGTCAGAAGACAGATTTTGCAAAGCAGTAATACTACTTCATATGTACTCGTCAGTTGCTACACACAGCAAAGATGAAAGTCAAAAATAACTAAACGAAGTAAGCTCATAAGCCAAGTCAGTACATACACTAGTCTGTCATTAGTCAAAACCATGACTGACGAAGGTTCAAGATTAACAACAGCTTTTGCACACAAAAGGTTGGCTTGTTACCCATGGCAAGCAGCGCCTCGAGAGATTTAAGGATGACTGGATTGTGATGACGCATCAACACATGGAAAGTGTTTGTCGGATCGACCTAATGACCGGTCTCCAGCACGGATCTGGCGACCGAGGAAACTGACTTGCGCTGTTTGGTGCGGTCGCGTCGGGTCATACCACACATCAAGTCCTCGATATACTTGGGCACGTGTTCCTTCATCCTTAGGCGCAGGGATCGATCAGTTCTACCAATGTAAACGTCAGCGCAGCTACAGGTGAACTGGTAGATGCAGTGTGAAGTGGAGAGCTCTGAAGTCCGCGTCTTGATGTGAGGAAGTGTAAGTGATTCAGCGCGACTGAGTAAACGCAGTAAAGCTGCATTGTACGTCCGTTGGATGACTTGTGTCAGTCATCGCGTTAGAAACTATATATTACTCTCCTTTGTACGGTAACTGCATATACATCGGTTTCTTGGGAACAGATGTTTTCTGTGGGTTTTTTACTCTTGGTTCATTGTGAAAGTCAATAAAACCCAGTGGATGACCACTGGACACCAAGGTATCATGAATAAATTTCAATTCTGTATCTAGTTTATCACTCGTACATCTAGATCGTGAATCAAATAACGAACCCGTGAGAGTTTATGTTTTTCGAGTGGGAACTTGCTGAAATTCAGATATTGTCCACCCCAAGTGGGATTAAAATGTACTGACCGACACACTGTACCATTCTTCTGTCGTTTAATGCAGATATCCAGAAAGGCGAGCGTGTCTTATTCGAAATCCGGTGAATACGTTAGGTTTGGGTGCGAAGAGTTCAACAAATCCAATCGTTTTTCCGCTATCTCTTTATTTTGTGCGAATGCTATTATGTCATCAACGTATTGATGATAAATTGGGATGTCATACAATGTATTCACAAGGCGGAGCCCAATCATGGATATAATATGTCTTTCAGACATAATTTTGAAGCCAGTGCACAAACTGGCTATTAAACATCTACTAACCACTTGGCCAGTTTGATATAAGGCAAACTCACTATCACAAGGTTTGGACGTGGTTGTGTTTGCGGTTTGTGAGTTTTTGGTAGACAGTGTAATTGCAGGATCATACTATCAATAGGATGGTACAGTGTGTCGGATCAACACCGTCAAAATCAACGTTACTGCTCAGTACCAAATGTGGCAATATCTCTGAATGCTCACAGGACGGCTTACGCACAACTTCCTCAAAAAATGTTCTGGTCATTCATCAGTTGTCGACTTCGATTGCACGTGTGGCAAATCGTTTGAATGCATTACGCAGAAATAGTGTTCGCTGTTAAATGGAAATTCTGCTAACTCCGCATACTTGTCGTCAGTACCAGATCAAACCCAGTAAATGAGGTGCTTCTGTGTATAATTATCTACCCGGTGGTTTTGTTTCATCCGAAAAGGAAATCCTCTAGAAGAAACATACGTGTCCAAGAACCACTTTTACTAGAAATAAAATTTGTTTACACAAAGATCAACACCCCTGATAACATACACGAAAAAGCTTTTGGGGGAGAATAAAATGAATCCAGTCTTACAAAGAAGAGATTTTCTCAGAGCCCAACTCCTGCTATCTAACAAATGACCGCAGAGGAGTTCAACAGAGTTCACAAAAACAGTTTGTGAACATTTCCCCGATATGCTAAAACATTATGCATTAACCAAAGAGACATAGAACAGGGTTGGTCACCCCCTACCCCCCAAAAAAATAAATGAAACGAACAATACACTCTGTGCTGGTGAATTTCGTGTGAGATTGTGCGAAGGAAATCGTTTACAGATCTCAGCTGGGGAAGTCCGCACCAAACCTATGCTCTTTAGTCGATCGTTAAGACGCCGAGTCACGGTTCTTCAATTGTAAACCTCTGAAGCATTCACAATCAAGTTAGCTCTCACAAAGTAGGCAATGTATCCCCCGGGAACGAAGAAATTTCTTACTGTCAGTGATCCAGTGAGAACGGTTCAAATGAGCAAAAGCAACAATTAAAGGTTACTAACCAGTAAACCTAAACCATTGGATCTCTTGGATTATTACAGACAGAAAAGTCGAATGACATAGTTTTGTATTGCCAAAACAGATAAAGTGAATAAGCTTGATATACCAGTTAAGCATTAGATCAGCGGGTAGAAACTCCCTAACTGGACTAGTGCTTCTCTAACAATTTTACCAAATGCAACGTTGTAGTCCAAGATACCTTCATAAACAGTTATACTGCACATATGAATGAATCGAACAAATAAGAGCAACTGTATACGCCATGATTCTCGTCCGTAATGTTGAAGGAAGTCTCCATGTATTGGTTATATGATTACTTGGTGCTGGAGACATACGTGTAATCGGATTAAGTTTAGTCATTTTGATGTAAGATTGCAGCGATTTCTTCTGTCGTCGAACAGACTGTTGTGAGCGAAGATAGCAGATGGTGCAACGGCTGTTTACTGGAAATATCAATACG
This sequence comes from Paragonimus skrjabini miyazakii, assembly GCA_014338405.1. NCBI lineage: Eukaryota > Metazoa > Platyhelminthes > Trematoda > Plagiorchiida > Troglotrematidae > Paragonimus > Paragonimus skrjabini miyazakii. The sequence goes on from JTDE01000917.1 coordinate 40,618, forward strand.
AGTGAAATAGGCTTCGACACCATCGCAAAGAAAAACACTCATTTCCCCTTAACACCGATCCAGGGACGCTAAGGTTGTGTACATAAAATACCAGTTTATGCCAGTGTGCACTCCAACGCTTCCTCTTGTATTTTTCCTGAGTTCTTTGAACGCCCAGATAAGGTCTCAGCCTGACTACTGAGTAGTAGTGTGAGTAGTATAGTATGACCATTCATTTTCACTACACTATTGATGTGCATGATAAACTGAGTAAACACACCAGATAGATGTTGACACAAAACTATACCTTCGATACGGACATCTCGCGAAGAATAACCTGATGCATCTGCCCTGTCATATTTCAACCCAGTAACTTCTCTATGATCAGCTCATCAGTTCTCAATGAAATTAGATATATGACGGACAAAGAGGAGTTTGTTAGCAAGCTAATCAAATTCACCCAGCTCCTTTCTGATTTTACTGTCCACTACTATGTGGATTTAAGTGGCAACTAAACGAACTAATTCATACCCGACAGAATTTGAAGTTAACATCTCCGCTTGTGCTATAAGCCATCTCATTCTCTCAGTGGAAAAAGCTAAGTCATGGGTAGCAAGATCTGTCAATGTTTGGGAAGAGTGCCTATCAAGGGCAGAAACTGTAGAAACAAGAATTTACACGGATGATCAGTTAATCACAGTAGACGGACAGTACGTAAACAACTAAGATCAGGTGGTAAAAAGATATCGTTATTCCTAATACAATATTGTAACTAAAAGGTGTTCAATAAAGCACAATCTTTGTTGTCCAACTTGCTGACTGCTGTCCTACGCGCTCGCGTTTGTGAATCATAATTCCTGTGCTCAACAGCCTCAGTTTCCGCTCACACGTCGTGTGCACTTCTGCCCGGTTTATGTGTGTGATCGGCGCCTACTCTCGGGAGTTTTCCGCCTGTCATTTCTCGTCCGTTTGTGCGATCTCGTTGGGCGATGGCTCGTCCGGTCGCTCGTGTTGTCTGCCATCTATCCACTGCGGGCTTTAGCCGTGTTTTACGACTGTGTGGAGATAGTCCTCCGAGTGTTGGACTAATCGCATCCCGGATCTGGTCGTCCATGCCATTTTACCTGCCATGTCTCGCCCGTTGGTCCGATCCAGTAGAGCAATGACTCGTCTGGTTGCCCATGCTGTCCCCGATCCGCTCGATATGGGCTGTTGGACGAACTTCCCCTCCGCGTTAAAGCATTCCGCCGAGTGTTGGAATACTTGCACCTCCGGCCTGATAATCCACCACAGTATGATCATCTGAAAGAGACCGCTTCAGTGTAATTTTTCGATCTCATCTTCGACTGAAGGGATCTCGATAGGCCATACTCCAGTCAACAGGAGGTAGCTACCTAATGAGTGCATTACCGATAAGTAGCTTGGCAGCTGTGATCATTTATAAGTGACCCAGTTTTGGAGAAAACTAAATTCCAACCGGCGATAGAAATAGCACACTAATAAGTGGCGAACCCCCTATCAGATGAATAACGAAACAACGCCGAGAACTTGCAAATTGCACACTTGGAATCATAATGAATAGTCACAACTGCCAGAAATACGCAATGACGGACAGAAGACAATCATGTGTTAGTAAAAAAGGTCAAAGTTTAACTGCTGATAATGATATGGTTAGTTACCACGTACCTTGTGCATAGCATTTCCTTTGGAAAATTCCAAAGGAAATGCTTATACGAATACTCATTTTGTATCAATGAACATATCCAATTAGCAACAGTGGATTTCTGCGTACAACCTCAGTCCATCCCTGCTTGATCTCATGCTTTTTTCTGCTTGAACACATCAAATGATAATAAACAGGTTGCAAGTTTATATTCTAGAGTTGAAGTTCATTTAGACCTAGTAACTTATTCGATAAACTTTGTCTGTAACGTGATTAACGAGATTGGAGTTTGCCGGATTTTTTCCATCGTAAATCCAGCTAAAAATCTTCTCCCGTAAATTAACGATTCTGAATGTCACTTTCGATACTCATCATTGTTTAACCAACGCTCACTGTTTTTGACAAATGCAGACTATTTCAACGCAGCTCACGGTTCGGGCATTTGGGCACTTTGATGTCAGCCAGTTCCCATCAGTGTAGCTGACTACGGACATCCAGTAGACTCACCAAACGTGACGGCACACACGCACTACATTCGTTTTACCTCGCATCATACGGGTTTTTGTTAGGTGATTACAAACCGGAATAATACTCTGGTAGGCGTGAGTAGTTATCAAACTGCTTTGTTGACCCAAACTAAACGGTCTTTGCATCCTGGATATATCATTATCCAAGATGAAGCAGATTTTCAGTGGAAAACTGCACCTCAAACTTGACAAAATTCCACGCCGTTCTCGATACCATAACAAGCTGTCCTCATCATGGATAAAACGACTAACTGAGACATGGTGACAGGAAGTGGGACGACAATGCTCAATAACAAGGCCACGAAATTGACAGACGCCAAGCGATGCTTTTCGTTTTTATGGCATGGATATAAAACTTCAAGTCAGAGTTCAAAAAAAGCACGATAGTCTTAAATCAGCAGCATCACGTGCCTCATATTTCATGGGAAAATGACTAGTTTTTGATCAGTCTTTTAGCGATTTGCAAATCTGTTCCGTTCATGAATGCAGCTTTTTATTATTTATCGTTTGGTGAAAAAAACTGTCCTGGTGACATAATGCGTTAGGGAAATGTCGTATTTTTACTTTGGCCATTTGCACTTACCGACCCATGCTGGGTCCCAGTTCAGCATTGTCTTCCAAGTGCTGAGTTGGGTACAGAGGCGTGTGTGAACAGCCAGGTGTTATCGATCGTGGACCGTGGTGGCTAAAACTCCGAGTCGATTGGGCTGAGTGGCTCCATTGGAAATGCGCGTACACCCCCACCTTACGCCCAGCCAGCTAATCTGGCTGTGGTTTCAGTGATGTATCGTTCCAGCTTGCTTACCCAACTCGGTTAACAGGTGTGCCCATCGGGTAAACCATCTCCGGATTTTGTTGCTCTGCACGCAGTCCCGAGACATATATTTGATGCTGATGTGCTTACTTATCAGTAACTTTCGTTACATTCTCATCGGTCTCAGATAACGTTTTTCTTGTTGCTCAACTGTAGAACACCATTTGTTCCCCTTCCAACAACGAGACAGGAGTGTATAGTCCTCTGCCTCCGTATCAAGTCTAAGAATTCATGAACCCAGAATTTGTTAAAACAAACGACGTTATAGATTAATGTTCACAGCCGTATAGACTATGCTCCCTTGATGAAAATTTTTCATATGCCATTCCTAAATTTGTCGCTATAGCTGACGCATCATTAAGACCTCGGAATCTAGTTCGACCATAACTCTTCTACTCTGTTGTTTATCTGATGCATTTACACACAGACATAAGTCACCTGGGTTGATAAGGTAAAATTATCATTTTCATTCTGATTAACGTTTGCTTGCTTGGTATCGAGAATGTGAATGTGACGCGAAAGTCTTAATCCTTACTCCCGGTATGCCAACCATCAGTCGGAGCGGCAGACGCGCACTGAAGGCAAACTGATTATAATCACTGTGGCCGAGGCCAACGAAGAAGGCGTGTGCGCGGTACGTACTTCTGCACAACACACACGCCGTCAACCCCACCCCACCATCATCACGGTAACAACCGCACTAAATTACTAGGTAGGTACCATGTGACGTGTGTACGCAACACTGTAGTTCGGCTGATAGGAGGAAGACGGAAATAGTTAAAACCAGGTGCAAATCAGACGAAAGTTCTTCTTCCGTTGTACATTCCGGCATGGTGTGCAGCGGCAAGTGGAAAATCGATGCATGTACGCATGTATGCCTACACACACATACACACATACATACATTTGCCCAGAACCGCGTGCACCTGACACCGTGCGGTCGCTTGTGTCTGGATGCATGTTGAAGTCGGCCACACGGTGAACGCATTCGTTTTGATGGGTTTGTTGTGGTCGGTTTGGCACATCACAAAGACTGCGATACATTCAAACACGGTTGTCAGATGTTTTTCCCTCGTCAAGCTTGTTTGTTTGACTATTCGCATGTCCACTCAGTCTAATAAACTCACTCTGCGAGGTCATGCTGGGTGTGATTTTGATGGATAGTCGATGGGGTCTCTCGGTGTAAAGACCATCTGCAAAGAAATGCTCTGTGGGAGCTAAGAATTCGTGTTCGCTGAGGCAAGAGCAGACGGATCGGATTTGAATTTGATTATTTACCAAGGCTGAAAAAATACCGTCTGCGAAACTTTAACAATAGACGTGAAGTGCTTTGGATGGAGTGTAGAAAGGTTCATTGATTCCCCGGTGCTGATCGTCCGTGTGTCTATGTCAGCAGTGAAACAGTAATTTTAGGACCGTTTCAATTAAATTGTTTGAGCGATAGGATTGGGAGAGTTATAACCCATCACAATAGATGTACCATCCTAATCGAGTTGACACGGACACTTCATTTCGTAGACAACGTATCCCGCGACATTTCTTCTAATGGGCTACAGAGGCCGAAACCTTATCAGGGGACTGTACCAGGACCCTTCTCCACAGAAAGTCGTCAACACTATTCACAAAAGAACACAATAAAGGACATCGTCCATGTATCCTAAGTCTGAATGCAGTAAACTTCCTGTACGAATAATAGTCTTCATCGTCTTATGAGTCAACAATTGAAGAGATCTCGGTAGATGACATTTCTATTACACATATTCGAAACTGTACAACATCCTCAATTGGACAGCTCTTTTGAAGGACTGTATCCCATTAGTTAATAGGTCTAACATAAACGCAGGGTGAACTCCCCAAAGCACACCACTAACACACAGGCAACAAGTATTTCTGATACGCCATTGATCAGGGAACAACAGTTGTACATATGTAAAACAGATCACCTGAAGAACTGTGACATGAGTCAGCCCACTTCTTTGGAAACCACCATCCCACATTTGTCCATCTAAAGAAGTCACTTATCAGATGTGCCCACGTGACGACTTTTATTCAAATAGGCTTTCCTGAAAAACTGAAGACATATTAATACAGATTATTCTTCGCAGAGTATCACAACCTTAACTTGCAGTGATCTTCAATGATACATCAACTTAGTGTGTGTGTGTGGGGGGTAATGATACATTCTTCACTAGAAGAATGGACAGGTTGGTTCGCAATACTCAGTCCACACGGATCCGTTAAGCAAATTGTATGTGAACTGTATCGTCTTTGCTCAAACATGCTGCGCTCTTAAGCAGATATACAAGCCGAGTTAATACTCGTTCGGAGGAAATAAGGCAATTTAGAATTCCCACCAGCGTGTCAATAAAAATCGCTCACACAACCCTTGCCGCATACCGACCACACATCCGTTAAATATTTCTCACTCGGTCCTATCTACGACTCTGAGTAGTTGACCCAACTCAGTTCGCGAAAGTGGTTGAACGTTCACATATGATAATTCGGTCATGCCTAACGTGAGGTCAATGGCACAGTGATAAACACGGTTGCCTCATGAACTGAATGTCCGTGGTTCAAGTCCCGGCAGTGGCGATGATATGCACTACTGACGAGCTCTAATGAGAGCGAAACTCGAGTCTAGTGCTTCTTTTCGAAAGGTCGACTGGATAGTCTATG
>JTDE01000917.1:46551-60513 GCA_014338405.1 Paragonimus skrjabini miyazakii
AGTAGTGCAGTCACATTATCTTTGGTGACACGTCACGCATAGCTCGTATGCACGTTTACAATAATGGTTTGTAGCCCCTGGTCTTCCTTGCGTTCAGACCTGGCCTATAGTTTCCACGTGTGCGAGTAGTACTGCAATCTTCGCAAACGGAACTGCATGTTATGCAACACTAGAATAAACCAGCTGAAAAATTACTATCCAAGATTTTTGTGCTGCAAGAATTACTTGTTTCAGAAAGACTGCGATCTGGAATGGACCGTCCTTTGAGTTGAGTTGTCGCTGGATGAACAGTCTATCAAACTCGATGCCTGAAATTTAATCATACGCAGCCATCAGATGAATGAGCATCTCAGTCAAAGTAACAAAATGTCAGTATTGTTCCAGCATGTAAATCAAGACACTGGTTCGCTGAAGTTCTGTAGCCCTTACGAACAATAGTAATGCAACGAATATCAGGTATCTTGATGCCATGGGATGGGAGTTAACACTGAAAAAGGGCGACCGGCAGTTACAACAGGTGGTGAGCAAATGACTGTGTTGATCAATACAACCTATAACGTGACCATTAAAGGGGCATCACATTTGGATCAAACTGGTTGCTGTTTTACAAACCTGGGTCATAAAAGTTTCAAAACTTCGACAATCTAATGTTTTCATTTTCCCTGCCTTAAACGTAATTTTTGCGTCTATTGTAGTGAATGAAGATGAGGAACAAAATGTTTATCGAATCCATGCACACAGTGTGTTAAAACCCAAATTGTACGTGACAGAATGAAGAATAGAGCGGTGACGTATAGGCAACAGTGAGTCAACTCCAGGGGATGTAAATCACCAGATTGACCATCGTGTGTTTGGCGAGACACGAATAATTACACATCTATACACGCACCCAGGCCTACAAATAGGCAAACATTCGCTAGATTGATCAATGCGAATACTGGATCCAAAGCCACAATTACTGTAGCAAAAAGTAACTTAGTAAAGCACGAACTTGGTTGTTCAGTTAGCACGTTCCCACACCAAGCACGCACTTGAGCTTATGAACTGGAAACCCAGTCCATAACGCAACGGTGATTTCCACTCACGCGTCGTGTGTATTTCAGCCTGGTTTTGTGCCTATGGCTGACACTTTCTGTCGGGGAATTTTGGTTTGCCGTTTCTTGCCTGTTGGTCTGATTTCATTGAGTGATGGCTATCCGGTCGCCAGCGTTGTATGCAACCCACCAGCCTTAGAATTCGGCCATATCGCAACAACGCCTCGAATTATTCTGTCGAGTGTCGGAATAGTCACTCGTCTGATTTGGTCACCCATCACACTCACCCCTCCTTTAAGGATTTTGCCGCGTGTGTGCCAGGGTGCCAGGTGTACATCATTGATCAATCATTCACGAAGACCTTGCTTTACTTGACAGCTCGTATTCTTGTTGTTCGTGACAGTAAGTGGTCCGTTCCATTGTCTTTCACAATTGCTTGCGCCGGGACCGGATGTTTCTGGTCGACCGCAGTCTCTAACTTTCACTTGGTCTTTGAACTCGAACAGGTGCCATTTACGTGTGCTGTACTTCGCATCATATCTTCGTTTGTTTCAACGTCTTTTTCTGCTGTCCGTTCAAGTGCACGATGTTCCGGGTGACGTCGTTCTTGTGGTAGTAATTGTCCTTCTCTGTCTCTAGACAAGCAGATATCCAAGAGTATTCTTAGCTCTCTCCCCTGTGTAAGCACAAACGGTGAATCCCGAATTGTTGAATGCATCGCCGTGCGGTACTTAAACAAAACATCCGACAGTTCTTTTTCCTATTTATTGCTTCTACTGTTCAGCCAATCCTTCATTATACGATTGAACCGCTCCGTCAACCCGTTCGTTTGTGGATGATACGGCAATCTCATCAGGTACTGAATCCACCAGTTCTTCAACACCTTCTGAAACTGCCGCCCCCTCAAAACACGAGCCCTGGTTCCTGTTGAATCTATGTGGTACTCAGAAGCGAGTCAGAACGTCGCTTATGAAGGTGTGTGCAACCATTCCGCTAAGTTGATCTGTCAGTGGAATGACCTCCATCCATCGTGTGAACTGGTCGATTATTACAGCTGTGTAGCGACTTCCATTTAGGCTGGTTGAAAGTGGACCAAAAATGTCTGTGCCCCATGTGTGCGCGCCTTGTGCTGTTACAATGAATTGCATCAGTGATGTTGTCGTCATTGCTTCTCGATTCTGTTGAGAGTTGGGTCACGCTCGAATGAAATCGGTCACTTCATTCCACATCGTGGGCCGCAGTAGCTCGAACACGAGCTCTCGCCCCACGTGAACACTTCCGTGTGCCATTCGGAACACGCGTTTCCTCTGGGCCACGAAAATGAATGGCATTCTTCGAGACTGCAACCTGTCCTGCTTCTCCACCCTAACAACGAGTTGGCCGTACTCCAGATGTAGCCGGTCCCACATGTGTAAAAGCTCATTCAACGTCTTAGGCTTGGTTCGTGCCAGTAACTGTTCACATATTTCGAGTACCTTGCGGTCTTGCTCTCGACTGACCAACATTTCTTTGTTGGGGACCAGTACTCCGTTCAGAGATATGGCTTCAATCGGTAGCTCATTTTCCTGTATTGGTCGCGAAAATGCGTCGGGCGCCTCATTGCTTCTGCCATTGACATGCTTTCTCCAACCAGATCAGGGGCTTGTGGTCCGTCAGGTAGATCCTCCAGGCGATGGCTAAACATTCTTCCTCGGTGGTGGGGTGGTAGTGGTGGGATACTATCTCTCTGCTTCCGTCATCACTTAACTACCGTACTCAATTGTCCCCGACAGTTATGAAAGAACTTCCCCAATTCCGATATCAATTGCAACCAGTGACGGTGAATGGGTCATTCGGTTTGGGAATCGTCAGGCACCGTCGAATGTTGGCAACTTCCTTCTTGAATTGGTTGAGCGTTACATCCAAGTCCTTAGTCAAGTCAAATTTCTTATACTTCCTCAACAGTTGAAAGAGTAGATATGCTTCCTGAGAGAACCCCGGCATAACTTTTGAATCGTAACCAACCATTCCGAGAAATGACCTCGGTTGTCACTTTGATTTTGATGTTGGAAAATACTTGATAGATGTCAGCTTCTCCGGTAATGGTTGAATTTTTCCGTTAACAACCGTGTGTTCCAATCGAACAATTGAATTATGGCCGATTTAACATTTCTTATTAAATTTTAGGCAGATTGCATCAGTTTCATTGTAACACTCTTCGCAGATTGTCTTCGTTTTCCGATACCGTACTGGAGAATACAACAATGTCGTCCCCGTACACGGTTACTACTTTCTGAACCTCCAGAATGTGATGCAAGAGACCTCTGAAGGTGGCCAGATTGTTGCAAAGGCCGAATGGTATCTTGAGAAATTCGTAGTGGTGTACGTTCACATAGAAGGCAGTGTTTCGCTCTGTCCCTCCGTGCTACTGTTAGTTGGCACTAACCAGAACGCAGGTCTGTGAGGGTATTATTTTGGCTTTATGCTGCTGTGTAAAAATCTCCTCTATTTGGGGTATCAGGAACGTGTCTTTGATTGCTACTTGATTCGCCTCTTTTAAATCAACACAATATCGATAGGTTCCATTGGATTTCTTAGTCAACAACACCAGAAACGAAAATGGGTTGTTTGTTTGTTGAATTATTCCCTCCTCTAGCATCTATTTTAACTGCCTCTTTATATTGGAATCAAAGTGAATGGTATCCAGTACATTGGTATTAATTCAGCGTCTGGATAAACGTCTATCGAATGCTTTATTCATGTACAGTAACGGTACTTGTCGTTCGCATTCGTGAATAGATGAGCAAACTCAACAACATACTGCCTGATGACTAAAAAAGGACATTCTGGTAGGCATTTCTCAGCTCCTCCGTCTCCTCGTGATAGAATTTCAAAGCCTCACCATCAACATGTAGTTGGCTCTTCTTCAGTCCTGCGTTTGTCTTCAACTGACGTGGCAGATCAGCAACTATTGTTGTTCCACATTGACAATTACAAACACTACGTGCTATAGTCTGGCCCCACCTATCTGGATTCCCACATTCTGAATTCTCAGGACCTTCAATGGCATCCATCTGACCGCGACTACCTTCAAATTACTGGACTTGACGGGCAATCCTTGTACTTTACTTGCAACTGACATCCCGCCCTCCGTATCTCCTACCACGATCTTCTATTCTCCCTTGATCAACCCGTTCACCCGTGGAACGCCCGCATGACAACCCGGTATAACAGAAAATCAAGAAGAGGAACGTCTGTGTAAACGTTGGCGGACAAAGTGTCCCATTCCGTTACAAACAAAGCAACGATCACAGTTTAGTTGCTCACGTGTTCCGGATCCATCTTCAAACTTTCCACTACATTCTTCAATTTCTTCACTTTCTGCTCAAGCTCGCTGACTTCTCGTCTTCCGATTTCCGTCCGTCCAGGTAGACGCTACGCAGTTCCGACCGGCCATTCGATATCCGTAACCATTCCGTTCCCCACCTGAACCCATAAGACAGGCGGTGACGGTCGCAGTAAGATTCATCTTGAAAGGCTTTATGGTAAGACATATATTTCAATTCACGAAACCTCGAACTATACGAACATCGCTCGTGTTGAAGGGTGGGGTTTACCAACGGTGATATTGATTTCGTCATATGTAATGTGCATTATAGTAGCAGTTTAACGCAGCCTTGCGAAACCATCAGTTCATTGCCCATTTTGATACAGTTCAGCCAAACGTTTGTCTCTTGACTACATACAAGACTGAACTTTAGAAAATGATTTGTTAAATAGTGATTGAGGACAAACCGAAGGCCGAAAAATTACACAGTTACACTCAGCTACCTACGGTGTCGTACGGAACTCAAAAAATGACTCAGGGAATTGACCACCCATGCGGGATTTCTCAATAAGTTCACCCTGAAATCCACCAACGTAGCTTAGCTGGAAGAGTGCTTGCCGCATTTGGGCATGCGGTTTCTGCTGACTGTTCGAATCCAGCCAAAACCCAAATTTTTCAATACCCAGTCACTTTTAAACTGCCAAGTCTGTTATACTATTAACTTAATCAACTGTGAGTTATGCAATTTGCACTGAACATAGAACAACTGCTATTTAACAAATCACGTTTTATAGCATATTCATGTAAATAGACAGGGCGTGTATGGAAGAATCAATGATAGTGCAAAATGAGGTTATTGTCTCAGTGCTATGACTATTTGGTACAAACTCAGAAATAACACTACTGAGTCGTACGACCAACACATGTTGAAACTGTCTCAGCAGTGAGACTGCGCGTTAGGCTTTCTCAAAGGGGGTGCTGTCGTTCAGTACCTCACTACTACCTGTCTCATTCCAGTAATTTTGATATAGTTTGGGACAGGACACTAGATTTTTTAACTAGTGAAGCCAGTAGTTGGTCAGTCGGTCGGTCATAACTCACTTATTTCGACAAATTAATTGTCTGTCTGCTGAATTATAAAGTGCCATTGATATTGATTAATTTTAACCCTAACTGTTAATGCCCTAAACGAATTTAAACAGCTACCAACCTGAGCGAGCATCTAACCACTTTTATGAATGTTGAATCGCGCCCACTGAAGAACCCTTTTCTATTGGACATGTGCCTGGTTCATAACACAGTTTACTGGCTCGAATCTCGTTCAAAATGTTCAATTGTTGTATATTGCTTCACGTTGCTAATGCGTAGCATGGTCCAGCTCAAAAATAACGGCTTGCTAGCTGAAACTACTAGTAGTCTCCAAAACTAAGAAAACAAGATAATGTCAGGGAGGACCGAAAACTTGCATACGCAGTGTGCGGAAAGTATCATCAAATAAACTAACGCCTCACAATTGTCCACGGATGTGGAATCGAGACAGTCATACAAAACACTGTTAATGTTTTTATTTGTGTTTTCACATAACTTTTACCATGGTGTCTGAAAACAAACAACATTGCAGGTCGAAAAGTCGTTTGTATCATCAAGTTACCTAATTATTGTATATGGAGAAATGAAAAACCAGATCACCGTAAGGCTACAGATTATAAGCAAACAACTCGGTGCATTCACACTAACGATTATTTCGAGGTGAACTGCATCTATCAAAATAGGTGATGCACCTCATTACATGCCGTTCCAACGTGGTACGCTAATTCAAAAGACACAAGTGAAATATGAGATTCTTTTTTGCTTTCGCCAAACATAGCCTGACAGCACACCTGCTCTGTTTACGTTTTAATGGTATTCTCCTTCGCTCTCTCTCACTCTCTCTCTCTCTCTCTCGCACTGACCGATATTTGACAACGAAGCTGGCTGAATAATTCATGAACGTTTCGTTTGATCATGAATAAGTGCAATGGAATTAGGCCATGTTACACTTCAATATGTGAAACAGATCATAGGGTATAATAGTGTTACTAGTCAGGGCTAAGCAAATAGACCTGAATATGGCATTTATGTTCATAAAACTAGTGTCATGTTCGAAATATATGGAAAACAACAGATATTTCGATCTGAATAATGTTCAAAGTAAATAGCGCAGTTGACCACAGTGATGATAACACCCAGTTACTGCACTTTTCTACAACAATGTTGGTGAGCGAAATGAGTGCTAGTTTTACTTATGAGTAGTATGAAAAGTTTGTTAATTATGAATCTACCCACTCGGGAAAAATTCATGCTTTGACAGGACTCAAAATAGGAACAGAAACCGCATGTTCCTATGCTGCATATACTGTATCAAATGACCGATAAAGCCAAGCTGCGAGTGTTGAAATTTTACATCTGTTTTGTTTATCTATGAAAATCTATCCAACATAGTGTAAGCTAAAACATACATACGCTGGATGAACACAAGTTAAAGTGCATCAGATCAATCTTCTTTATATTTTACAGACAGTTCTGTTGGATTCACTGTTTTCTTATCTACGTCAAATTCTTGACTACTCGCGTTTCATGAAAATAAACCTCCTTTTCGTATCCACAACTGTCATGCCTCTAATAATTTACTCCTGATGTATGGATCTTGAAGTTTTGTAGAAACACCTGGAGTGATGTCTCTAAAAACAATCATTCCGCTGTAACAAGGTCGTAAAATGAAGTGTTACAATTTATCAAGCCACCATCATATTCAAGCTCTGTCGTGTCGTCGAAATGTTGCTGATCTTACTGTTTTGCACCCATGTTATCACTTTGACTGCTCTTCGGATCTTCCGAAATCTAGTTTCCTCAACTGATGCATACATCAGCTTACATCGAGTCCTCCCTATCCGATGGTGTTGCCAGATTTCCGCTCTTCGGAACAGTTGAAAGGTGGACTTTCCTTTGCCGTATAGTTAGTTTACTTCCCTGTACACCTGGGAGATTTTGAACAACGAGTTACCCAACAACTTCGTCATACACATTGAATATTTCGGGTTAACTGACAAGGTTCAGAAATACATAACAAGAATACACTATGCCACAGATTATAAGCATGTTCGTACAAAGGGATGAAGAAATATGATGTGGTGATGGATAGCGTTGTTCGATCTTAACGGCCGTGATTTGTGGAAGATGTTGGCCGAGCTGTGATAACGACTGCGGTGGTAATGATCACGGACGACTGGCACTAATTACATTTTCATAATAGTGATGACAACGGGGAAGTGAAAATTCCGAAACCTTGGCCGTAAGAAAGACCAGCAAGCGTGTCGAGCCACGGATAAACCGTTTCGTTTCCTAGTTGGGATGCTCGACAGTTCTTCGGTCAAGTGTGGAATAACTCCAGAATGGAACCTACGGAAATGTTTCTCTCAAGATATTTGTGAACGCTCTTATCTTCTCTCGACGGCTTCAAAGTAAGCACGTGTAATATCCAATCAGTAGGTCATTCGGGGGGTATTCATAGACTTTAAACCTAGCCTAATTGTGGGCATTCTAAAGCTTCGTTGTTAACGATAACCTAACCTTACACTTGTGGCCGAAAAAGCATACAGAGTAGCTTGCAGAGCACAGCCCACATGGTTAGTTGATTAATCCTGTGTGGACGTTAACACCTTGATTAGTTACGTATATTACATGATCCCATACCTTACGGTGCCCAAGCCCTATTCGAGAGGACAGCGATTGTCACCGCGGACGATTTTGTTCGATTTATACACGACCCACAAAACAGGAGACGTAGCGTCACTGTGAATAAATGTTGTACCAGCAACTCCAGTGTTTCAAACTTACTGTAGCAACCCTTACATATGCCCTGCAGTTCAATCATTGTGACGTAATACATGTGTTGCAGAACTTTTTCTAAAGCAAACACGAGAGTGGTTTTCACTGTAACGAGTCGGGGAAATATCTGCTTGTGAAACTTCACTAATGTAGCCTATGCATAGTTTTGTGAACACTGTGTGATAAGTGATCAAGTTGGAAGTGCAGTTATTCCAATACTCAGTGTAATAACTCAACGCGGCGGTAGAATATGTTTAAATCCCACAACGGATGAGTCACAGACAACACGAAAGATCGAATAAATCGCCTCCAAGCGCATTCGGTCCAAAGGAAAAGAAAAGACAAATGAAACCCCATCGCATTAACCGTCAGGCAGAAGAATGGAACCAGACAGAAGTGCACAGGACAGTCGAATGAAAGCTTTGTTGCGTTGAAGACCGAAATTCTGATTCGCAAAAGCAAGCGCAAGAGCAGCGCAGGAACGTTCGGATCGAACAAAGTGGACTGTGCTTTATTGAATGACATTTCGCTACAATTACACCATATGGAAACAACAGAAGTTCGAAACGCACTGAGGAATACTAATATATATATATGTATATATATACGTATATACGCAACAAGGTTGACACACTCTGAGAATGTTCTATTTTCATGCACTTTACGTGGGTGATGGTTTTAAACATTCTTAGTAAACTATTTCATATCAAGCATGGTGAAGTTGGACCGTTCATCACCCAGAGTTGGTAGCAGCTTCCGCATCCCGGTAGACGTGCTAGTCGGCCCTTTCAGAAAATGAATTACTTGCTATGACTAGCATTTTACCTTCGATCAGATTTACCGATTACTTTGTCAGTAAACTCGTCCAAAATTAGTGTGCTACTATAAAATTGCTTCTGACTTTACAAGCTGCTAAAACGTACTTTTGGTTGTTCCAGCGTTAAGTGGTCGATGTTCTCGTTAATTCACTAACGTGGAAATAGTTCAGTCGATTTTCAGCTAACTTGGGTAAGTTACATTGCTCAGTGACTCGAGAATTGTCAACAAAATCAGAAACAGTCACTTTGAATATCCGTTTGAAAATCGAAGTTTGTCAGCACTGATTTCTTCATCCACCAAATTTGCTAATTAGTTACATGATATAAGATGTTACAAACAGTGAATGCTAAAAGATCAAACTTCGCCGGAAGCACGTGGTCAGTTTTGTGATTGTTGTTACCTATGAGGTATACGTACACTGTGAACTCTAACCACAGTGCTCATAACATCCGCACTGATCTACAGATCCAATTGAGGCTGAAATACAACAGTACAACTAACTCGCAAATGATTTGTGATATATACATTTAGACCAGTTAGTCATTCTGATCACTTACATCCTGCGTGGCTTTACCTTCCAGATTGTCTCGCGCTGGCATATGTGACTAAGTGAAGCGGTATGTCAGTGGGCAATCTAAAGCCGAGCGACACCTTGAACTTCGACGCCTTTGTATGTGACTGCGGTAAAATTTCATCCTGGACAAATGCTCAGATAACGTGGTCAGATCTTAGTGCAGACAGCCGTCTTCTTGTCGCTGGCTGTATGCATTCTGTACAACAATAGTTACTAGGTTATTTGACCGGAATAAGACTATTCAATTCAGGGCAAACTTCGCGTTAAATTGTAGGCAATCATTGAGCAGTACGAAAACGGTGTGGGTTTATTTTGAACAAAATCGCGGTGATAGCAATCAAGTTAAGAAGTGGAAATAAATTTAAATGAGAGTTTTGCTTCTGAATTAGTCTAGAGGAAAGGTCAGTTCAACAGACCCACTAATAACACGCTGTAGAACCAAAAGAAGAGAAACTAATTTACTTGTGAAAGCCTTACATACTGAGAACGTACACAGAACAATGGAGAGAGTTACCAGGCAAGTAAGAGAGATAATGCGTTCTATCGGGTTCTGGTAGAATCTTAGCGCAGTTCCTTACCTCCTCTGTCTATACTGAACTGAAACCCTTACGTAGAGGAAACCCACAAGAAGAACTTCAGCATGGTTTCATTTTCTAACATAAACATATGCAGTGTTTGTGTTGTTGACAGCATGTTAAAGCTGTACACGACACGATACAGTTATTTAGAATACTTGAGTATATAGATAAGTAGCCTAATTTAACGAGTTGAACGATGGAAAAGTGTCAGACACGCTGTGACCAATTTGTTAGGCTTTTCGTGAAAGAGACTATTTTGTAGTTTCAGGCACTGTTATGCAATAGAAATGCTTAAGATTTGTCCGCTGTACCACTTGTTCCTTGATATATAAGACGGTTGATGTTGGGTTGTCAGCTGAAGCTTACATGAGTTTAATGCTGTTGCCGTCCATGTTTATGACCCAGAGGTTCGCAATGTCAGGATTTTGGTCTACAAAGCTTACCAGCTTTCCAGTCCAATATTTTTGAAGTATCAACTACTTTACTTCGTACTTGAGCGACTAGTTAACAATCAATATTTCTTGGAATTCTCAGTGGTTGCACATGTAAAGGCGGCCTTATCGCCAGTTAACTGTATATAAGCTGTTATGGTTGATTGGCGAACGCAATATTAAGCGAAACTCATGTAATTCAATTCTGTTGTACACGGATTCACAGTTTGAAGTAGTTAGAACAGACAATCATCTAATATGTATCTACCCATTGTTATGGGGTAATTATTTTCCTTACATGCCCCCTCGTGTGATTAGGATAGATACGTCGTTGTCAAGTTTTCTGTTGGATAAGTTAAGGCTGAGAGCAACAACTGACTCTTCCTGTCAACCAAAATGCAGTCAAAATGGTAAATTGAGTTATATAGGGAGTAAATTTTATACTGTGAATATACCCGGTTTAGTCATGAGAAGAAACGCGTAGCAAACAAGCTAGTTTTCGGTGTAAATTTTATGGTCATTTCAGTATTAACGAAAAAGATCGGTCTTTCGTTTCACATCTTTACCACAACAAACGCCGACTTGATGTGTTGATTAGCAACACAAGTTCGTCGTAAACAGTTCCACCTAGGCCCAATGTAAGTTAGATTTGATGAAGACGTCAGCCAAGAAGTGATTTGTATTTCAGTGGTCCTCTTGAAACGATCCGTTGTTCTTGCTTCGTGTAAAGATGTATTATCATCTGCATCAATCATTAATACTCAGTCGTTGTCAAAATGTTTGTATGGATGTCATAAACTGACTCATTTTTTTCCTGTGTAGTTCACCGTTGCTTAACTACCAATATCGATGTAGGTTGATGAAAGCCAGGTACACGTGAGTGATTCATTTTCGGTTTGAAACCAACTGACTTGTCAATGCGAGTTGAATGGTATATCGTCCTCAACAGTCTGACATGTGCTCAGTGAGTTTCTTAGCTTAGTTGTCACCTGTTTTTTTCTGTTAGACTACTTTCCTAAATGATTGCTCTTGGGAGAACGATCCTGATAACCGAAACCAACAACCTACTTTCTCACGCCATAAACGTGCCAGCAAACCAGTTTTCCATAAACTACCCACTCTTATTGCAATAGTTTGTCCAACCAGTTCGTAATTTCGTTCAATTAGGCGGATATCAATTAACTCTTCAATACTATGACATTTAGTGACGTTACTTAATCTGAGATCAAGAGCAGCAAAAATATTTGTTAACTATCGAGTGAACATGAAGTTTCGTAACTGGATACATGATCATCATAAAGCGTTACGCAACTAAAGCCTCAGCAATTGTAAATTGAAAACTGATGATGAACCACATCCATTCGGACCACTTAGGTGTGTGGATGACGCAAGATCAACCTCCTAGTAAGTTCGCCAAAATCACTGCACTCAAGGGCCGTGAGGTCTAATTTCGTTTTACCCAGAGTTAGTTGTTTCATGTGGGTTTTTAAATGCTGCTTATCATTTCACATGCCATTTCTGACAAACCAACATATTCCAAACAATACCAAAAATTCCTATGGTAATAACTTAGACATATAAAGTCATTCGGTTAATAATTCCCAGACTTCAAATGAGCAACGGAGGTGGGGACGTATGGAAGTTTCCATTTGTAATATGTGTACGAAAATCGCATCGTTTAAGCGTAGTATAATAAAATATATTATTAATTTCAACCACTTAAGCTAGAAGAATTTGAATAAAAGTGCGACGATTAAAAGCAAGACAAAAAAGTGATCGCACCGAAGAACAAAATTAAAGAAAATACCCTAAGTTATTCATTTCGGTGGTAAGTTATTGGTGCGTAGGGTTGTTGTGTGTTGAACACTACTCAGAAACAATCACGGCTTTTACATCATATTAAGGTTATTTATCAGTCTATTTGTGAAAGAACTGTCCGGTTCAAATTTTCCTCTGGTTAGCACATACCAGTAATACTCTTTCATGAAGTTCTATGATTTGTATGTAAAATCTGGCATGTTGATGAAGAAATCAATGTAATCAGACAGATTCTCATTACATCTGAATAGTTAATCATAGTCCTCTAACAGTAGTTCCCAAACTATCAAGTTCCGGTAGACAATTAAATTCATACTAATTACAGTAGTCAGTTGGGACCATCGGGGAATTCAATTAGTGGTCATTACATAAAATATAAGTCGATTAATTAGGCTCGTAATTTTGGGCATCTCTGTGATCAAGGATCCTAGTTATTCGATATAAACCAGGGTCTAAGACACTTCAGTTTTTACTTTGCAATATTCAATGAACTAAAACTCACAGTCAGTCGCCGTCCTCGGAATTTTCTGAAAGACTAACCGAAACGCTACCCGACAGCCAAAATAACCAACATCGACTTGGATAGAAATACCTTCTTCTGTTGGCCAATTAGGTTGCAGAAAGACTGGACAAATTTCTGATTGGTTGTTCCTTTTCTTGATGTTTGTGATTATGCGCTGCTTGAAATAGTGGTCAAAAAAGTCAAATCAAATGATAACCATGTTTATTGTAGTTGCTTCATAGTAATTATCAGCTTTAAATTTAATTTTCCCAATATTTTTGAACATAATACTGAGTAGAAGATTGCTGACAGATTCCGTTATCATCGTTCGGTTCCAAGAAAATGATCAAGGCTACCTATAGGGTAAGACGAGTAAGATAAAGAAACAACAAATCACACAAGATGGCGGCAAGACTGATATGTTAATATAATAATAGATATCTAAGCTATACAAAAAGTATTATCTAACCGCATAGATTATGCTAACTGTGGTTGCCTCAAATAAACTCGGGTTGTGTGGATCACTGTGAAGTTGTGTAATGTTGGATGCCGAAGTTAGACTAATATGTTGTTAGGTGTTCGTCAACTGACGAAGCCGAAAATATGTATGAATATGAGTGAATGATTTACGTTGTATAATCGCTTTCTGGGCCCATTTTCAGGATGTTTTGTTCACTTTAGTGATAAGGTATCTATCGAACTCGCCAATCTGACATTAGTCGTAGTTGGCGCGAATTGACAAATACTCTGTGAGAGGGCACAAACAGATTGTTGTCCCTAGAATAAATCCAACAGTATTCTGAGAGTGTAGGTTATAGTTACGTGTTCAGCTGCATTACAGACGTAATTAGTATTTGAAAGTAAGTAACTGGTAGTTCAAAGTGAGGCTTTATCATTTTTCGATGGTAGCTCAATGATAAATATTTTTTCTCAGCAAAGTAAGTTTGCTTTTGTTGATGTCCGTACCGGGTTGTATCTGTCGAGAAATTGTAGTAGATATCTATCATCCCGGAAAATGATTATGAACAATCC
>JTDE01000917.1:60613-90942 GCA_014338405.1 Paragonimus skrjabini miyazakii
TATGGTTGACAAATACGTTTAGCGCACAGGAATATCATGCTGAACAACATCAGCTTGCCTCTGTATGGCGTTAAGTTTGTAATTAGTAAACACTGGCTGCTGCGGGATGACACTGAAAGTGCGAGCCACTTTATTGTTGCCAGCTCTGAAAGCGAAATTCAAATTTAGTGTTTCTTCTTTTTGATAGGGGCTGATTGAAAAAGCTATGGGAATGCGACAAATGGGATGAATTGTGAGTGATCTTCAACCTGAAATGAACCAAATCTTCGACTACTCATCAGTGATAAAGATATAACGATTGGTAGACCGTTATCAATTTCCAGTTCACAGTTAGGATCCAAACTAAGAGGATTGTTGTTGCTAGATTACGCATGTCCTCGACTTTCTGTGAAAGTTGCGAGGGCAAGGTAAATTGTCTAGGAAGAAATTGAACACAGCTCTATGGCTAAGTTGACTGTTTGTTACCAATCAAAAGTCAATAGCCCAGTGAATTCTGTGCATATAAATTACTCCTGCTTAGTAGAGGGGCGTTATAAGCAGATTAACCTACAAAGTTTATCGTGTCATCCAACGAACATTTGGGATTGGTGAAAAACCGTCTGTTGAACGCATGAATTTGACTGTTAAATCCATTTGTTTAAGTGATAAATAGGTACAGAATTTATATGCCCATACTTCCCAAATTGACTGCGTCAGGACTTGTACCAACCATCGACCTCGTTTGAGTTGCAGGACGTGGACCACGCATAATAATCGGTTTAAGTGATAACTCAGAATTGTGTCTTTTGAAAAAATCAAACGATTATGACGGTTTCAGAGAATAACAATTACCTTCAATAATTATTCTATACCGGAAAGGCAACAGTGTGATAAATTGTGCCGCATTTAATGTCATTTTGCTTCTCAACCTTTTCGATAAGACTGAGTTCGTTCTCATTGTATAATATTGACAATATCCTCCAAGTTTATCGTTCTGTACCCATAACTAGATCGTAGGTCTTTGAATATATCTCAGGACAGTAGTGTTGAGCAAATCGTGGATGCGAGCACACCGTACTGCATCTACTATGTTTTACTTACCGAAACACGTCTGTGCCCGTAGTGCCTGGACGTTCACTGTAAGAATTTGAGCCAACTACCAGTGTTGTGAGCCAAGAACACGGATGGCGCACGGATTATTTATTCAGGTAACCAACAAATGGGTCAAGCGTATCAACATGGCAACAAACAAAACACCCATCTGCGTACGGTACTGGCCCCAAAACTTCACGGCTGCCTTAGGTACCAACGTTCAGTTTACACAGGTACTGAGAACCATTTCATGCCATGCCGCATTCCGGTGTTTCTTCCTGCGTTTATCTCGCGGCTACTTCAATGTCAAAATCCATGCCCTTGCTTCACTACTGAATAGCAGTGGAGTGAGCAGTATCGTGTAATCGCTCCTCCTCATTAGACCAGTTATCTTGATCTATGCCTAAACTCTGACCCACACAGCCTAGTCGCTTAGGCTGTTCAATGCGAAAATAATAGTTACCACGACGTAGCTCGGCCAGAAAAGAAGTTTGCCCGCTGAGCAAGGAAGCGCACTGCCTGAAATGTCCATCCATTATACTCCGGGCGTACCATCGCGTTGAGTTCGCTTTAAGTGCATCGATTAGTCAGATGGAAACACAAGGTAGTATGTAGTGCAAGCATAATTAACACGGTGGCACACTGTCAAAGCGTGGTAATGGATATAAGATACATCTACGCACCACACTAGCATATCCTTGGGCGGTGCCTGGTTGGAATATTACAGCAAGTCAGACGTATTTCATTGACGGAGTTTGTTGATTAAAATTGCGGTTACCTTTACTCCACACCTCTGCCAACATTTTGATTTCAGATGCTTGCAGTTTACTGTACCTTAGTTCCCGGAACAATGCTTTGAGTTTTTCCTTGGCATTGCAATAGACAATCTACGGAGACGGCTTTTAACGGACATTTTCATTGTATGCACGCCAGCGCGAGTAAAATATAAATTATCATGCTTTACGTTATGAACTGTTGTGTGAATGATATTTTGTTCATCACCCCTGATTTCGGTATCAGCAAGCAGTGACTAGATGCCCTAAACTCGCGGTTAAATTTCATCCTCCGACATGACTGGGCATTCGACTTTTCGTGAAGTGCTATTCACAGGATGGTCTGCTGGTTCAATAGATCGCACCCACGTGGACAAGGTATAGTTGACTAATCTTCTAGCTAGTGTTTGGACGATTGTTAATATGCTTTGGCTAGAACTCTATCATAGGTACGGCTAGAATTCCTATCCCGAACATGTTTGCAAATGAGTGTACGTTATTAGCACAGTCACGCTCATCGTAGTAAGAGAACCATGTACCAACGAAAAACGATCGCTAGATTTGAATTTCAAACAGAAAGATGAAATCAGCTACTTAAACGGGACTGAAAAGAATTTTGGTCAACTCTAATCAGCCTAAGCTTTGAGAGCTACTAACAAACAGCCCCTCACTACTTATCAAATCAGTGACTTCTACCGACGCTACTCATCATTGAGGTAGCTAATTGGGCCTCCGCAGTTGGAAACTTCGGTGCGGGGATACATTTTATATGACTCAAATCTCGCTTGCTAAAAGTGAGTGATTGACTGTTGAAATTCATCTAAGCTTCACAGATGACACCTCGCCTATCACAGTTCTATAACCAGAAGTCTCCGATAGTAAAACTGAACTCACCACGAAGTTGAGAGTATTTTGCTACGGCTTTGCTTGACATTTTGTTTACTACTTCATATAATCAATGCCGTATAATTTTAAGTCTCATGGATATGCAAAATGTTATCTCAAAATACCTGTCAAATATTCTAGTATCTTTGTGGTTGCATCACAACTTACACATCGGAAGATCTACGTCTTTCTAATGATATCCATTTTTGAGTCGTTAGTTCCACTAGAGCCTCAAGATGATTAATCGTAAGGACAAGTGAATCTTGAAGGTGACAGCAAACACCAATGAATGTTGTCGACCAGGCTTTTCGTGATACTGAAAGACCACCTTAATAACTAAATACGGATGTTCCCTCCTAAAGAGAGACAACTACCCTGGGGAGACTATTTTCTTCTTGCTTTGTGATATTTCGGCTGGAGTTTATGAGTTCAAGGAGAGTACCATCCAAGTCAGCCAATAGAACATGGTTCATGTCTTGATGTGGTCGGAATCCGACCCTAGAAAGCCACGGCTTTTAGCACTACAATTTTATCCCCCGAAGTCTGGAGTTCGGTCTACATCAGTCAGCTGGCCTAACTATTCTCCAGGCGCCTCGACTAGTCCTCAGCTGCTGACGTCACTACTCCATTGGTTTTACACAAGTAAATTGTAAGTTTTGATTCATCACTATGGAAACCAGAGATCAATAGAAGATTGTGTACATCGCGTGACACCTCTCCTAGTAAATTAGCCATGGCTTATATACAGGTGGTGGTTTGACCTCGTTTTACTTGCCAGATTCAGTTCTTAACCCTAGCATGACAAATCATGAATAATTTTCTGACGATGGACATGGTATAAATGCGGGTACTTTCATGAGATACCCTGCCCCTTTATCATAAATGATATAGCACGTAGAGCAACTGCGGCTTCTCACCAACACCAGTACGAATCCCTCAACAATTTTGTTTAGCAAAAGAGGCAACAACAACATAACTTTCAGAAATACAGGTGCGCAATAGAAACGATCGTAGCCAACGTCTTTAGCGTAAGGAAATGTGCCCCTTGTTTGTGGTTTACATACCGTTGACGCATAATCTCCAATGCTACCAAAAGAGGCCACTTTCGGTCAGTCAGGTCACTGGTCCTCTTAGGATAGAGTACAGTATATGAGAGCTGAAATGATCTGAATCACACCTAAAGAAAAACATTCTGAGACTGCGTTGATTGTCCAGGCGTTTGAAACAGAGTTGTCCGATAATTCGGAAATCCACCCTGCGATGTAGTCAAGTAATGAAACTCAAACGTCAGTTGGTTTATATTTCCCGAAGATTGTGCAAGCAGGAGGGTACGAAAATGGCCACCACCCATCGACTGGGTATTTTATCTGGTCATGTTTTGTAAGACCAAGGTTTACCAACAAAATGGTCGAATAGAAACTTTCAGAATAACTGTGTGTTTTCTTATGAGAACCTGAAGATGCAAGCAAATATATGGTAAGGGACATGAAGTTGGATACAGCGAAGAACTCATGCCGGAGTAAGAAAGCACACAGGGGCCCCCGAATAAAACTGAAAGAAATAGAAAAGTATATAGATAGTGAACAGAATATTATGTTTCTTGCTGACGACTACATGGAGGAACCATGTCATGTTATGACTCAATATAGCCCCTGAATAGTTAACAAAAAGAACACAAGGTGCGGCCGTAACTTCTGCAAAAATCCCCCTCAGTGAATGCCGGTTAATATCGATCCTTTTTGAATCGTAAAGTTTAACATATTTTGGCTAGTTGAGCGCCTAGGATTTGGTTTACTACTAATCCACTAGGCTTATAATAATGACACAACCGAAACTTCCGACTGCTGTACTCTGAGAACATCTCCGTTGACAGATCGGGAGTATAATGGTTTGGAGGAGCTCTACAGTTATAACGAGCGCCATGGGTACCATTATGTAAACGTTTAACAAAAAGTTGTAAACCGTGTTCCAGAAGAAACTGTAGAAGTATAACCTCCTTAACTCAGTTGGCATTGTCAACGTTGCTCAGAAAACAGGTGTAAACTATCCGCTAGTTCTTATCATGTGAGGATTGGGAGTAAGGAACTAGCGTGGTAAGAATAAACGTTCCCACTGTAGTACTCGTGAGTAGCCAGGTTGCGGCATGTCTTTCAGTATTGCAGTAACAACGGAAAATGTAAGAAAAAACATCTGGATGCATTCCGGCATGAAATAGTGTGTCTCACACATAAACGTGGCACAGACAACTGTGTCGTCCCGGGGTTACTGTAATATGCAGATGAGGCCAGTACCGAAATTCAACAAAAGTTGTATCAACAATTTAACGTTTCGATGATTTCTAGGATACTAAAGCAAGTTACACAAACTGTGTTAATTTTAAACTACAGGAGTTCTTCACTGAATTGATCGTACAGCCAGAGCAAAATCAAAGCCACCAAAGTCACAATACACCAATGGAGCCAAGAGACCTTGGTGCCCAAGCTGGTTGATGGGGTTAATCGAAGACGAACAGTTTTGTCTTTTATTGTATATCAGATTTTGATCAGCACAAACCTTGTGTCGTAACAGTGAATGCCAACAAATTACAGACTTTGAACCGTTACAAAGTTTTACTGATCCACCGACAGCAGCCGAACGTGCGCGCTCGAAAAGAAACACTGTGAGTGGACGCCTGTGGTGAGTACTAATCACAATACACATCGATCTGTGCGTCTTCTATGTGGAGTTATGATCCGTTGTGTTTATTTTGGAGCAAATGACTGGTTTACAAATAAGAATACCGTGTAAAATGAATGCATATCATACCTTGTACCATCGGAATAACTCATACGCACAGAAAAGTCCATAATACTTCATTATGCTCATCCTAAGACCGATATTTCCTAACAGGTTTTGTCCGTTTGAATTAAACATGTCACTAAGACGACGCAGCACAACACTTAGCCCAGAGTAGTTGGATTCTGCAATCTGCATACAGCAGAAACAAATAGTGACCAGGCAGTTGAGCACAGTAGATTCGTGGCATGTAAACTATTTGATTTCACCGAGATGATTAAAATTAACTAGTTCAGGCAAGCGATAGCCATGAAATTATGGTCAGTATAATAAATCAGTCATCTGAATGGAAGGTCACACAGTAAAAATTGACATTTTTGGAATGAACTGTGATGCACATATGCATAGAAATAAGATCCATTTTGTATCGAAATGTTCTACAGCAGGCAACTCACCGTTTACGATGACCATAAGGATATTACCTGTTCGTGACTTACTTCAGGTCCAACCTGGTTTAAGTTTTTTTTTTACGATGCCTTAGGTTCTTCACTTTAAATTTAACCACGCCGTTTGACCTCTGCTCACAGGTTTCCTGTTCGTGAAAGGCACGATTAACCACTCCGTATCCTTTACGATCAGGCTGGTATGTTGCGGTATTCGAAGCTTCCAGGACAACCTTTGGCAGACCACAACACGTGATAATCTCGGGTCCACCAATCTGAACGGCATGATTGCAACCAGTCATGAGTGACCTTATTACTTTGATGTTAGTGATCCGACAGCTATCAGTCATGGTAGTCAACCGAGGTTCAAATACCTGAAAAGCAGTATGCTTTATACAACGTCGCTTCTCATTGTCTGACTAACTGCTGTACTTTTTGCTGTCTATACGTGTAGCTCAGATAAAACTATATCTGTATTTACGGCTCTTTGTGTCATTTCTATTGTGCACAGGCTAGTGTTGTGAGCCAAGAACACGGATGGCGCAAGGGTTATTTATTCAGGAAACCAACAATTGCGTCAGGCGTTTAAACATAAAAACAAACAAAAGCACTCATCTGCGCACGGCACTTGGTTCAGAACGTCACGGTTGTCACAGACGTCAATGCTCAGTTCCTTCACGTTCACTTACGTACCAAGAAATATCGCATGTGATGCTGCACTCCGATGTTTCTTCTTGTATCTTTCCTGCGGCTACTTTAATGTCAAATATATGCTCTGGCACAATTACTGAATAGCAGTTGTGTGAGAAGGATAGTATGATCGCTCATCACTGCACTCCTCCCTCATCAAAGATTGTTCCAGTTGCAGCAAAAGCCTTCCAGGTTCTCTTCGTTCTCTCGACGATCCGTGTACCGGCCTCGGGGACGTCGATGCTACTGTTGTGCATTCTCTTCTGCTCGGGCTGTCATACCATTTACAAAGCTGGCTTCCGTGCACTCGATGTTGATTCTTCTCATTCTTAATCAGATACACTGGACCACGACGGTCTACTATGACATACGGTCCCCTCCACTTTGCCAGGACTTTTCTAGATCCGGGTCCTGTTGTGCCCGGGCTCCGCCGGTCTCTGTATTTAACCTTCAAACCAGATTCAAATACCGCATTTCGATCCGACAACCTTGCAGTTGACTGCACCTTAGAAACTTCTTGTGCGTTCGCCAAGTTTTGATTGGTCATTCTCCGAGCTTTTGCTAACTCGCGCCTGTTCATCCGCCGGTCTCCTCATAAACCACTCTCTTGATCGACTGGCAAGTGTGGCACGTGCCCGCACAGTAGCTCGAGCGGCGATTTCTCCGTTATCCCTTGTGGCGAACAGCGGTGGGCAAACAGAATTAATGGTAGGGTTTACTTTCAGCTCCTTCTACTCGCCAAAAACACTATCTGATTGTGCGATTGTTTCATTCCGTCAGTTTATTCGGTTGGGGATGGTATGGTGTCGTCCGAAATGTTTTTCATTCCCAAGCGCTCCAAACAGTTCTGAAACTCCTCATTTCCGAAGCAGGGACCTTGAACAATCAATATACTTCGCGGTGTTCCATGATCTACAACAATGTGTTCCATCACTGCCCTGCATACAGTGCTTGCACGATGGTCGGGTATAGCGGCTGCTTCGATCCATCTTGTGAAATGTTCGGTCATGACTATGATGTACTGAGTTCCGAAAGTAGTTACTGGAGAGAGGATCATCACATCTACCGACCATAATTCCCCAATTCCACTGACCGAAATTGGTTGTGTAGGATACTGACTGGGGTGGTGTTTGCTATTCAGCAGCTGGCATTGCTGGCATACCCGCACATGAGTGCTAAAATCGTCCTTCATTCCCGGTCATTATGCCCTTTGCTTCAGCATTTCAACCCGTATGAGGCAGCTGATGACATTCCTTCACAATCGTCGCTCTCAACTCCGTCGGTATAACGGGCACACTTATTCCATCCCGCGGTTGGCGCATTAAAACTCCGGCACTATTCAACCGCAAGTCTGACCAGTGCATTCTGAAAGCTTTCGCCTCCGGATTCCCCTCGTCTTCTGGCGGCTGTCCTCCCGACAGAAGGTGGTCAATCACTGCCCGGATTGGCGTATTCATCCTCTGTGCTGCTTGTTACTTTCCGGGATCTCTCTCCAGTTCAATACTGCTAACCCCGATCACGTCCTTGTGAACTTCAGCCACTTGTTGCGTTCGAGACAGCACATCTGGAACATAGCTTTTTGTTCCAGCTACATGGCGAATTTGAAAGTCAAACTGCTGTAATCGCAACGCCCAACGAGTGAGCTTTCCTCGAGGGTCCTTCGCCGATTCAGTCCACTCCAACGGTTTGTGGTTGGTCTCCACATGGAAACGTCGGCCGAGCAAATAAGGCCTCCATTTTTACAATGCCCACACGATCGCCAAACACTCCTTCTCTGTCATTAAGTAGTTTCGTTTAGCAGGCATATTCCACAACACCGCCTTTCTGCTTCAGTACAGCTCCGATTCCTACATCGGTCGCATCCGTTGCGACAAGGAAGCTCTGTCTAGTCGCTGGCAATTTCAGGGTCAGCTGTCCCTTCTTCATCAATTGTTGGATCTCGAAAAACGCTTGATTGGCAATTTCTATCTAGTGAAATCGAGAATTTCTCTTCAGAATTTCGTACAATGGGCTCGCGAGTTCATTGAAGTTTTTGCTGAGACGGCTATAGAACCCGAAGCGACCGAGAAACTGTCGCAACGTCCTCTTCGATGTTGGCACCGGAATTGCCTCGATCGCCAGCAGTTTTTCGGGCAATGGTTGAAACTCACTCTGTCCAACCTTGTGACCGAGTAGTGCTACCGTACGTTCCGCCAGTTGAGACTGGACTATTGATTCATAAGCCGGCCTGTCCAATCTTCTGTAAGACAGCTGAAACGTATCCTGTATTTTCTGTACATGACTATACCGTCTCCATCCATCATCTCCGTCCGGCACCTCCAGCACCAGTCGTCTGAACGTGAAAGGAGCACCTGGCAATCTGAACGGCATATGCTTGAAGCGGTATTGTTTTTCTCTCACTATGAACGCTGTTTTGTCTCGGTCCGATTGCCTGATTGGAACCTGTCAGCATCAAGATCGCAGGTCTAACACTGTAAATATCGTAACGTTCTGTAGCTTATCGAAAATCTCTGACACCTCTGGGACCTTTGATGTAATATCGTCGAGCCGTCTGAAGTCGACAGAAAATCGAACTTTACCATTGGGCTTTCTCACCAACAAGACGGGAGAATTGAGCGAGCTATCAACTGGTGTAAACGTTCCCGTGTTTCCAACTGAACTGGTAGACAACGTGAGAGGCAGAACAGTTGGACAGACTGCGTTCGCGATTGTTTAGAGCTCGTCCTTTGGGGTTTTGAGCCAAGCGTGACTAGGCAGCCGCATACTTACGTGAGAGGGCAGACTTAAATTTGCGCCGGATGTTTACATTGGCCGAACAGGCCGACAGCTATCTCAGCGAATGGCAGAAAATATCTCAAAGTGGTTAAAACACTTGATGATATAACAATCGCAAACCGGTTAATCCGTTACTTGAAATCCCACATCATCGATTGTCAGATATTTCACGATAACAGGTCATCCAAGTTGACTCTTTGGAATCATTCAAGTTACTGTCACGTAATCAGAACCCGAAGCTACTGATCTTTGGCGAAGCTACCAGCCAGCACCTTGCGCACAAAAGTGGTTGAAATAAACTATCGGGTAGCCATGGTGTTGATGAAACAGTACTTGCGTGTGATTGTATGCGTGCCCATATCGTGTGTATCATAAATAGTCTGTATGCTTTAAGCTTGCGACTGATGAGTACAAACGAAATGTTAACATATCACTGAAACAGGTATGAAACGCGTGTGTTAAGTGATTGAAGTTATGAAAACCAGTTGCTTGTCGCTTGATTTCATACGCCATTTTTTGCAAGTAGAAGCTGCGATCGCAGACAATATATATATATATATATATATATATATATATATATATATATATATATATCGCATTGCTAACAACACGAGCTAAGTTTGCTTGTTTTAGAGCAAACAAATGACCACTGTCTTATGTTTGTCTGATGTGTGAGTTATTATCACCGCGCTAGTTACAATCGGAATGGTTTATCTTGAGTTGCTTTGTTATACCTGTGATGGACATAAAGACATTTTAAAAACGCGAATGTGCCATGGCGACCATTCTCAAATGGGCAAGTTACGACGGCCAGCTCGTCATCTTGTGAACACCCCGGATTTAAGACAACCATGTCGAGCGGGTGAGATGCGTCCTCAGTAGAATTGTCATTTGTTTGGTCCTACCACGTGGGTACATGCAGGAAACTTGTGCGTATCTGCGCTGCGGCCCCGTCTGCATGAGTCACCAGTCTCAGCACGTCATTGTGCTTGTAATCATACCATCGTCTATATCTGATTGAATTGGATCATGTAACCTTTCTGATTGGATAAGTGGAATTTAGCCTACTTATACTTTCATCTTGATATTACACAGCCTACTGTGTTCACCGTACAGTCGTGCCTACTTATCGTTGATTTCAATAGTTACGGCATACCTGTCCTACTGGCTGCAATACAATACAACTGCTTTGTCGTAACTGCTTTCTACACTAACAATGCAACAGTTGCATAGTCTGCTTGTTACAATACAATACACGAGCTACTTTACTAGCCGTCTTTTAGATTCACGACACAACACCAACTGATGGATTGGTGTACATGCAGCCACCGCATCGTACTGATAATAGTAACTTGGTATCATTACTTTTATACTCCTAGTTTTCACCAAGCTTTATGTGCTTCCCCTACTATGGCGTCCGGGTGACTCCAATCTCGACCATGTTTACTCACGGTTTAAAGTAATCAAACAGAAGAAGTAGTCTGATTTAGAATCAAGCGGAGTGAATATGAAAGCACTGCATAGGAGGTATCGGTTTGAATTCCATTCAGCCTGTCCCCACCTGATGAGTACAAACATTAGCGGGGCGGATTACAATGAAGTCTTAGTTCAAGCATATGTGTATCATGAAACATTTATTTTATAGGACTGTCACTGCTCATCAGTAAGCTTCCAACTGTGTCGATACGTCATAAGAAGTTAGATTTGTTGTTCTACTTTCTAATAATGATGAATAGTAGCGGATTGTGGTTTTCATACAGATTGAACATTACCCACAATTGGTCGCAGTGTAGTGGAACCAAGAAATGAATCAACAGTGTTACCAAACAATCTACAGTAAATGACTACGACAAATTCCACCACATTAAGTTTGCTACATGTTGGAATAACGTGCCTCTCAAACAACATAAATTCCAGCGAATCCAGTTCCTCCAGCATACTAAAATCCTTTGTTGCCACAGTTAACTCCAGGTAACAGCGACCACGTGCAAGCAGAAGCCAAGGAACGCGAGGACGAAGTGTGTATTGATTAAAACAATGGACAAGTAGTTTATATGTGCACTGAACGTAACAGGTATGAAGAATAGTGTGTAAAAGAGAGCAAAATAGGACTCTACATAATTGATGTAACGCGTTCAATCGCTGACCCAGAACCGAGAAAAAGAATACGTGCGGCAACAGCGTTTATTGGAAAGACGAGGCGAGTTCAGAATTGGACCACAGAGGCTCTAAATTTATAAGTCGAAATAAGTACGATACATGGCTGTCAGAGCGTTCGAACTAATCACGTTACAGAGGGGCATCCGGAAGTGCACGCTTGGAAACAGTTCACATAACGTACAAGCGTTCGATCGCGCAACTGCAATCTGATTAACTGAGTGAGTTTGATTAACTGAGTGAGTTAGAACGTATTAACTACCTCGAAGCCGGATCGATCAATCGATATGACGTGATTTGCCCTTGCTGTTTCGTTAGGAGATGCGTCTTCTAACAGTGACTCCCCTCTAAAGCGTTAAGGAAGAGAAAACGCTCGAAAATTAATGAAACAGACAATGAGCCAGTAATGATAATCTTTACAGACGGTCGGCAATCTAACAGTTTGTCCAGAACGGGTGCGTGTGATGTGGAAAGGTTGGGTTGGGAAGCAGGAACAAGGGTATGGTCACTGGTATCAAACGTGGGTTGGGTATACTTAGAAAGATTTTGTGAGTCGGTAGTCGGATCCAAGGTACGCTGGCTGGAATCACCTGCATGGGTAATGTCCCAATGGCAAGACGGCGACATTGAATCGCGATCGAAGTTAGCAACCTTTAACCTGTCAATGCTCCCCGAGTGACTTCTTACATTCTTGTCGGTGACAAAATATTTGTCTTTGTGGTCAAGCAATCTGAAAAGACCATCATACGGCAACTGTAGAGGTGACTTGGATGAGCCAACGCGAATGAAGACGAAAGGGGAGGTACACAGATCACGGTGGATTTGTTTTTGGCGCGACTTTTTCCGTGGGGGGCGAAGGTTGGATATACCGCATGTGATTCTTTAGACGCGTCAGGACTCATAGATACTAGGGAGTTGGAAAGAAATTCTCCAGGAATACCCAATGTACAGCTATAAACGAGCTCGGCTGGGGTGAACCCATCGTCTTCCTTTACGATGGTTCGCAAGCCAGGAAGAAAAATAGGTAAGCGATCGGACCATTTGCCACCCGCCGATGTTACCATCAAGGATGCTTTCAGCTGGCGGTGGAACTTTTCGACCAAACCCATTCACGATGGATGGCACGCAGTGGTCGTTATGTGCTTGCATCCAAGAATGCGATTCAAGTCACGGAAAAGAGCTGAAGTAAAGTGAGGTCTACGGTCACTTGTGACTGTGACCGAAACTCCAAAATTCGAACTGCTTGCAATGGTTTCCGTTGACGTCTTGTTCAAGGGAGCGGCAATGGGCCACCTTGTAAATCGGTCCACACAGGTTAGAAGATGTGTATAACCGTTGGAAGGAAGAAGGGGACCAGCGATATCAAGATGGAGTTGTTTGAAGCAAAATTTCCCGAGGTGGTGAATATTTGACGATCAACTTTACTACGTTGACATTGCAAGCAATGTTTGGCCCAGTTACGTACATCATTACGAATGCCTGGCCAAATGTAACGCTCGGTGACTAGCTTCGTTGACGCACGTATGCTTGAGTGTGATAGGGAATGGAGGCGGCTAAAAACATCAAACCGGTGTGCGGAAGGGACGAAGGGTCGAGATCTGCCGGTAGACATGTAGCACGTAATTGAGTATTCTGACAGGGTTAAGGGAATATCATATAGTTTTAGAGAGGGGTTGGCACGAAGTTGACGAAGTACTGGGTCATTAACCTGGGATTTTGCGAGGGAGAGAAGGTCAGTGCCACTTGTGGATATTTGGCTGACATCCGGGCGAGACAATGCGTCGGCGACAAAATTACTGGAGCCCTGTATAAAACGGATGTCGATGGTGAACTTGGAGGTAAAATCCAAGTGTCTTGTTTCTCTAGAGGAGTACTGATCTGAAGGGGAACTGAAGGCAAACACTAGTGGTTTGTGATCACTAAAAACAGTGAAGTTGCGAACCTCCAGAAGATGTCGAAAGTGTTTAATGGCAAGGTAAATGTCCAGTAACTCCCGACCAGAAGTACTGTGACGCGTTTGCGCTAGTTGGAGTTATCGGGAGAAAAAGAACAAAGGCTGGATTTTACCATTCATGTTCTGTTGTAAAACAGCGCCAACAGCCGACTGAGATTAGTCAGTCTTCAAGATTACCGGCTGGCGTTCATCTGCCCTCAAATGCGTTAATGTGGTAGCTTGGGACAAGGCTTCTTTGACTGCAACAAACGCAGTATTAGCCTCAGGTGACAAAACGAAGTGATTGGGATTAGCTTTTAAAATGTCCGTGAGGGATTTTAACAGCTCCGAATACCGTGGAATAAAGCGACAATAATAACTGACAGTGCCTAAGAAACGTCGGAGACTTTTTAGGGACTGTGACTGTGGATAGTCTTTAACAGTACTGATTTTCTCTGGCAAAGGTCGGATACCGTTACTGTCGATTCGACGTCCAAAAAAATCTATGGAGGTAACTCCGAAGATGCACTTCATAGAGTTAAGCGTCCCACTGTTCGAACAAATTTCGAAAATGTGACTCATGCTGTTGAGTGTTTTCACTCGTGACTAAGACGTCATCAACATAAACGTACACGAAATCGATACCACGAAGCACTTGGTCCATGAACCTTTGGAAATTCTGTGCTGTGTTCCGTAGGCCAGATGGCGTGCGGACGAATTCCCACAGTCCAAAAGGGGTGGTAACTGCGGTCTTTGGGACATCCTCCGGAGACACGGGGATTTGATGGTAAGCTCGAATTAAAGCTATCTTGGAGAAGATAATCTTCCCTTTCAACCCAATTGAGAAGTTGTTGATGTGAGGAATAGGGTATCGATCTGGAACGGTGACGTTTTTAAGGGCAAGGCAATCACTACATGGGAGCCAGTCACCTGTCAAATTCTTGAAACCATGTGAAGGGGTGAGGCCCATGGGGAATTTGAAGACTGGATAACGCCAAATCGTAAGAGGTGTTCAAACTCTGTTTTGGCCACTGTGAGTTTGTGCGGTGGCAACCGTCTGGGGCGTGCAAAAGTAGGTGGGCCTTTTGTGACGATGTGATGGAAAACATCGTGTTTAGGCGGTGACGTTAGATTAGACGGATTGATAAGTTATGGAAATTGTCGAAGGATGGCTGCAAAGCCGTTATCTGGTCAGGTCGATCGCATTCCAATCGAATTGATCGATATATGCACGAGATGGTCATGCTGTCGATCAACTTCCTACTACCGACGCCTATTATAAGTCTGAAGGATGATAAGAAATCAACGCCGATGGCCTGGTATTGTACATCTGCCATCGTAAATCTCCGGGGAAATTGATGCTTAAGGCCGAGATCCAGAATGAGTTGCTTCTCACCGTATGTTGGAATCGCTGAACAATTAACAGCCTGTAGTGTGTACGATACCGGTCGAAGATTGCTTCTGTCACCTTTTGGTGAGATAACGCTAACCTCTGCGCCTGTATCGATGAGAAAATTCAGCACAGTTGAATGGTCGAACACGTAGAAAAGGCGAGAGTTTGAGGAGCCCTGAACAGCCGTGGCCATTACTGTCTGGTCTCGGCGTTTCCCGAATTGGAATTATTCTGAGCAAAACTGCACGGTCTGGCAAAATCGACGATGATAACAACACACATTTTGATCAACTCGTTGTCTGCGTGAACGGCTTCGGGATTGGTGGCGATAGGAAAGGCCTCTCGATTGTGTTGTCAGTTGTTTAGTGATTGCAGAGAGCTGTACAGTCATGTCGGAAATTTGCCGCTTCAGCACGTCCAGTTCCGTTTGCCAGCTATGGCTCGACGACACCTCTGGTAAGTATACATGAGATATTGTGCGGCTTTGATAATTCTCATATACCTGATCAGCCCGCTCTGCGAGTTTTTGAAGTGGTGTGTCCTTAACAAGTACAGACAATATTTTTGGGATATCATCCGGCAGAGGTTTGTGCCACAACTCACGCAGGATTGGTTCGTTCATCGTATGTTTGCTTTGAAACTGTGTCATGCGACTGAGGAGTTGGGAAAGAGTTCTGTCACCCAACTCTACTCCTGTCAGTAGCTTTTACATGTTCTGCTCATCGGTTGCTGCAGTTCGTCCAATGATCGCGGCCTTTAAAGTATCATACGGGCTAACGCTAGTTCGAGTGTAGATGAGGTTGGCGATTTCAGTAGCGACTTGCTCTGGGAGGTGGGCAAATATGAAATTAAACATGGACTTTTGCGAGCGTATCTGTCTAGAGTCAAAGATAGCTTCGACTTGAGTAAACCAAAGCCGAGGATCACGACTACCGAACTCGGGAAGTTTAACATAAACTGCATTTTCCACGGCAGTAGGATCTGGTTCAGAATCAGCCATGCTCAGGGAAAGCAGTCACTCACAAAGAAAAGGAACCGATTAGATAACGACAGAAAAAAATGCCTTTTTGTGGAGTATGCAGAAAAGAAAAAACGTTAAG
This sequence comes from Paragonimus skrjabini miyazakii, assembly GCA_014338405.1. Lineage (NCBI taxonomy): Eukaryota > Metazoa > Platyhelminthes > Trematoda > Plagiorchiida > Troglotrematidae > Paragonimus > Paragonimus skrjabini miyazakii. The sequence goes on from JTDE01000917.1 coordinate 76,609, forward strand.
CGAAAAATGATAAAGAAATCACGTTGGGCTCACCAAATTATGTAGTGGAGCCAAAAAATGAGTCAACAGTGTTACCAAACAATCTACAGTAAATGTCCACGACAAATTCCACCACATTAAGTTTGCTATGTTTGAAGAACGTTCCTCTTGGATAACAAAGAAATCCCAGCAAATTCAGTTCCTCCAGCATACTAAAATCCGCTGTTGCCACAGTTAACTCCCGGTAACAGCGATCACGTGCAAGCAGAAACCAAGGCGCGCTAGGACGAAGTGTGTATTGATTAAAACAATGGATAAGTAGTTTATATGTACACTGAACGTAACAGGTATTAAGAATAGTGTGTAACAAGAGAGCAAAAAGACAAGTCTCTACAGCAGTTGTCTCATTCCCATCATTCATCAAGATTGAAAATACCGCCCAACAAGTTAATGATTTATGTGGTTATAAATTGGAGATAAATCCTAGACCTGGGGTCATCGGCTGGAGTTAACAGACCGTAGCTATGTCTTCTATCGAGATAATCGGGCAACCTGATTACTAGTCACATACGGAGGTGTTTCAGCGTTCAAATTTGACAATTCGGTCGTCCCCAATGTGAGGTCTATGACACAGTGGTCAACACGGTTCCCTCATGAAAACGTGGCCGGAGTTCTGGTCCCGGCCGTGACGAGAATATGTACTAGTGACGAGCACCAGTGAGAACGAAACTCGAGTCTAATGCTTATTTTTGAAAGGGGCCGACGGGAAAGTTTAGTGGAATGCGGCAGTTGCGATCAATTGTTCTAAAATCCATCAGATGTAAAATTGCGAATTCACTGACTGAATGGTAGTTGCCAGACGCCATCTCTGAGACAACTGTATTCACCTGGGAGTTAGAGGACAAGAAACCTGTACAGACTCATATTTTCGTTTTCATCACACATTCTTTGTCGAGTTTCTATTTGTCTAATCCATTTCTGTTGGTCACGTGCTCGACTGACGTGACAGCTATTGTCTGGCTGTCGATGGCCATTACTGACATTCAATGTAAACAATTTGCCAAGCACGGTGTACTTACACTGGTTTATTGAGATTCACTGATAACAAGGCGGAAGCTGAGCCAAAAGAACTGCAGCCCAAACAGACAGATTGACATAGAAGAGTGGTTTGTTTGTAAAAATAGTCCGCTTCTGAGTGATTTAAGAAACTTGAGTAGTACTGATGTTTTCCTACGTAATCTTTGTTGGCATTAGAAATATATTCTGAAAATGTAGAAAATATCTGAATTAATTGATCAGCTAGGATTAGTCGATTACATTTAGCCTATTCTATAACTTACGCTCATTTGAAGGTCATGTGAAGCGCATTAAAACTTACGACCCAAGGTGAGGTGTCCCGTGTAGCTGGTCATGCATCTGACATGGAGGTGTTGGCATCAGCATATATATACGGTTTTCCTGTTTCTCAAATGTATGTGATCTTGGCGCGGTAGGGTGTCAAACTCAATACCCCCAGTGATGTCAACTGTGTCAGTTAACGTTGGTTGCTAGCCATTTTGCTAAACAGATAAAGTCTACACATGTTGGAGTGTGCTTGACATATTTGAAGCAAGCAAGCAGAATGTGAGTTCGTGAGCATTTACGTTCGCAAAAGCCCCAACGACAGTTGAATGACCACATCAGGTAGTGACCAGGATCGTTCAACTGTAAGACCACGAACTGCATCTAAAAAGAAGCTCCAAGTTAGCGTGGCTCGGGTCCAAGCACTATATAACAATTTACAACTAAGTTATCGGCTACTACCCTTGTCTTCTTCAGATCAAGGCTGTACTTGAAGTTCTCTAACTTCTACCTAACCGTTCAATGAGTCTTTTCAAGTCCAGTTGCACAGAACAGCAGGATTGAAGAATACAAACTTTGGACAACATAAAAGAACTCAACTTGGCTGGTTGCCACTTGATTGTTTCGACTACGAAATAAAAGCATGCCATATAGTATCAAATATTATCTCGGTAATAAGGTTCAAGGAATAACCAGTGTTTTACACTATCTAATTTCAGTTCAGCCTGACAAAACCAAAGCCGCTTGTAATCACGACGATTGGTGACATTAAATGACGGGTGGTGAAATAGAGAACAGTTAGATGTTCGTTTTCTAGCGTTTCAAATAGGGGTTCCTATCGATCATTTCAGCGTGCGATCTTTTGTCATTGAGTGTTGGCCGTGTAACTATTACAAGCTTCAAGATAGCGATACCCGACATGAGTATTACAACTTTTCTGTCACAAACTTCTCGTAAGTTCAGAGTATACGAGAAGCCAGTTTGTATCAAGACAGCAGCATACACGAAGTAAGTGTTTGTTAGTTCTGAATACCAATGATTGTTACTAACAAAGATACGGAAGTCGCCAACATCTTGTGCAGAGAGTTTGTAAGCACACTTAACTGCTCATGCAGAGTAATTGTTCGACCATCAGAAAATAGCTTGCAATTTTCTAACTTAAGGCAACGTGAGCGGGATCCAAATAAAAAATACTTCCGTTACACAAATCACACAATCAGTACGTTACTTAGACTTTGCCATCTTCAAAAATATCTGCAAATCAATATACTGAACCACTGACTTCATGTACGAGGGGGAGACAAAAAGTAATGCCAATGTTTTTAATTCTGGTGAGGTTTTTCATGAAATTATCTGAATTTTTTCCCAGTTATAAATGATTATATCATTTACGCTATGTAATAGTTTGTTTCTTACTTTTCATGTTTTTAGACTCACAAGGAAAATTCAAAATGGCTGCCTCCGTAGAGTTGTGTCAAAAACAAACAGCAGTGAGTGAATTCCTTGTTGCTGAGGAGGAAACCCCCATGAACATTCACAGACGATTAACAAATGTGTTTGAGGACAATACTGTAGATTATAACAATGTATGCAGGTGGGTTCATCGTTTGAAGGATGAAAAGGTGGGAACTATGAGCGTAGCCGATAAACCGCGTTCTGGCCGTCCATCCGCGTCTGTCAATCCTGCCACTAAAACAAAAGCAGATGCTCTGATCAAAGAAGACAGGCGTATAACTCTTGATGATTTGGCAGAAAACCTTGGATTGAGCCATGGAAGTGCTTACGACATAGTCCAGTCACTTGGCTTTTCAAAAGTGTGTGCCCGCTGAGTACCGAGAGAGCTGACTACGGAACGCAAGACTGACAGGGTCACTGCCTGCACTGAACTTCTTGAACAAGGTCAAGGAGACAACAACGGCATCCTCCATACTCACCAGATTTAGCGCCTTCAGATTATCACCTTTTCGGCCCCAAGAAAGAGGATTTGAGAGGTAAACATTATTCCAGTGACGAAGAAGTGAAAACCACAGTGAAGAAGTGGCTCAAATAACAGACAACAAAAGTTTACGAGGCAGGGATACATGCGCTCATTCAAAAGTGGAACGTTGCTATTGAGCGTAACGGTGACCATGTTGAGAAGTAGGGATGTGATCCACAGAGGACCAGCTTTATTTTGATGTATAATACATGTTCCTGTGTTGGTAATTATACCCGTCCGAAATAAAATGGCACTACTTTTTGACTACCCCTCGTACATCATCAGATGCATTCCGTCGAAGTCCTGGACATGGTGTTCAGTCACGCTCCCTATTTACAGATGAGCTTAAAGAGAATCCAGTAGGCTATCGATCAGCAGCTTCGCTTTTATTGGTATCTAAGGTGACAAATGGCTTACTAGACGAAAGTGACTAGGGGTGAACACTATGGGTTTCAAGGTAAACACAAAACTACTTGCTTTTGATCTTTGGTGACGAAAGATTGCCAATTGATTCACCCTAGCTTGACAAAGTCGATCACCATACGTTGGTACAAAAACTCACCAGCGATGCCCTAGTGGAATAATTGCTTAGGCGACTCATGAATTCTTGAACCGGAAGTGGAATAAACAAATAGGTGAGCGGACAACTGTGACTTTGACTTTCTTTTGTTATCGTCGATCCTGAAGATTCATTTTAGCCCCTCTACTCTTCGGTCTATTCTTCTATGAGTTACCAAACATTTTCACATCAACAGTGCTGCTGTGCAACAATGGCAAAAAAGATGCCGTTTTGTATAAAGTCCCCAAGAGTTTGGATGTGCTCCAAAATGACTCTCATTCCCTTGTTCAATTGCACACGATTATCATGAGATGGCTCTAAGTGGAAAGTCGAACAACGACTCTTTCAAAACCATACACGTTACTATAAGTATGATTAAAAGTGACACAATTCATGTCCGTTTCTAAGTGATGCATTCGCGGCAAAGAAGGCATAAATGATGCTGTAGTTTTTTGGAAGATACTGTTGACGACTTTGCCCTCAGACCGTCACTACAATATACGACTGCACTGTACGCCCTGACGTAGAAATACACATATGAGTTCATAGTCATTAGACAAAAATTATACTACTTTCCTTGAAAACATCAGAAATAGGATCACTAACAGAGTCATGAGGTTTAGGACGAAGTCTCATAACGAAATTGATATGAAAATATCTGGAAAGAAATGCAATCGTAACATACGAAGTTTGTGGTTCACCTGATAACCCGACAAATGATCTGATCCGATTAACCAAAATTAAACGATTAGGAGGCGGTTCTTCTAAACGTGAATTTCATCACAACAGACTACTGGTGGTGAAATTTCCTTCCCAGGAATACACTGTCTAACACTGTGGTCAATACTCTGATTGTTAATCATATACAGAAAAGTCAGCCGACAATGCAGTTATCATCGTTATTGCATCCCTAACGGTAACCAGGTGTTTAGGTCTGTCAGAGTGTATGCTTTTTTGTTGTACCTGTCCGTTTGTGTATACGTAAGCTCGTTTTGCTTGTCCGTATGTTTCTCGGTTATACCAGTACACTATTTCCGTGTGCTGACACGACCGCATTTCTATCATCTGATTTTATTTTAGTGAAACTGATTTTTTTTACATCGGCGAATCGCCCAAACAAATTTTGTTCTCTGCTCTATGCAGACATAAGAACAAAAAAGCCTTTGATCTTTCACTTTCCTGTACAGTCTTTTGAACACAAGAATTCATGACCTCCACAATACGGGTCAAAGATTTTATGCACATCATGTGCTGAAAGGTACTCGAAAATGTCAATTTTCTACTAGGCAAATGGGATGCGTTTTTTTAACTACTTCAGTAAATCAGGAGGTGTGTAATTGTTGCTGACTTGATTAAAAACACTCGTTCATTTATATATTAAGTATCACTGTGTGTGATTCCTAATTTATTCCCGTAAGCGGCAAGGAAATTCCAAAATTCCTCACAATTGTTAATTCGGTTTATTCCTAGTTACATATAACTAGCTCACAATATCAGGAAGCTGCTTCGAATTCCAGAAGTGACCTGACTGTCACAGGTGAAAATTTACGAGTCGCCTCTGGCTGGTCCAAACCAGTTGGGGAATTGCAACCGTCTTGTCCCACTCGGACGACGGCGTTCTGTGTTTCCGATCGTGATTCAGCTTACCATTCGGACTCATGTATCGATCATCCCATAGTTGTGCACCCCGGAACAGAATCCGGTGTTCAGACCATCTCAAGGGAAATTCAGCTGAAAGCCGTTTGGTCTTCTCGCCTGGTCGGTGTAGCAAACGGTCAGAAAACGGGGCTGTTACCGCAGCTCTGCCAGCTGACACAAGGGTATTCACGCATTTCAAGACAAACCCCTTGGCTCGATCTCCTAGTGATTTGTTCATCACGGTCCACAATCGGTAGCATCTGGCTGTTGATAATTGTCCCAGTGTTTGAAAGGCGACGATGGGCTGAGATTCAACCTAGATCAGCGTCGTCCAACTTTGTACATGATTATAAAGTATGATTTTGATCGACGGAATTTTGTTGATTAGAGTGAGACTGCAGTGCTTTGCACACGTGATGTTGTCAGTAGAGGAAATAGTAGACAAGAGGAAACAAAAAGAAAATCACACAAATTATGTATTGTATTAGAAATGCTAAGGATTATCAGGGTATTAATCAGAGTAAGTCTAAGTTAGTTGGAGCATTGAAAGGGAGATATGACTAGAAAATATTAACTAAAAATTAACAAAACACTGCTAGCTTTAGCGTCCTGTTGGCTACGTCAGTCGCAGACTCGGACTAGTATCACGAATGCGCGCGTTACGATACTGCTTAACGGCATCTACTGACAGTGATGTCACGACATAATCAGACAGTGTTCCACATTGCACATGCCCTTCACTGAAAGAATGTTGTTTGCATTCAGGGTGATTCATGTGATGTTGAGGTTCCCGTGAGTGACCTCGACGATAGGGTCTCCTACTGAGCGTGGGAATATGTTACTGATAAGTAGTATGGCAGATCCTGTAATTTCAAAGGATACCAAATTGTGAAAAATTTGTACTTCGTCTGGATTCGAATCACCGACAGGAGCAGCGTGACCAGACGCAACAAGCTCTCCACCAGATGAAAAAAGAAGCTACCCCAAAAGCTCAAAATTTTCACATTTAAATTCAATCACCCCGCCCAGCCCACTTGCAGTGTGTGGGCATACTGTATCTGTCACTGATTCGAATCCAATCAAAATACACTGAGAATAGGTCTCAGAGGATGGGACGAGTGATGTAACCTTCAGTGGGTCAAAATGAGATCAATCACAGCATGCCACTAGTAGATAACGAGCTGTCTCAGGTAAACCATTCCTTCTGGGTAAGAAAGTGAACGGAGCGAAAAAAAGCGCTGTGGTCTCAATCAGATGATTTTCTTTCATAAAAGATATCGGATAAACAGACATGTTTAACCAAAGAGGAGGGCGTATCATGAACTGAACAACAGAACTATATAGCTGATTGTATTAAGTATATTCGAGAAAATCCAGAAAAAATCTGCTGGCTTAATCAAAAAATTGTTGGAAAAGTACATTCAGCTCAACGATTTTCAATATAGTGACTGATATATTTCCAAGGGTACCCTGAATATAAAAACTTTATACAAAACAAACTGAAACCGAAAGAAAATTGCACTAATATTTAGACCGAAACCCCGTGGAAAAATGTCGTCCAACAAGCAAGTACAGTGGCGGACTAAATTTGTTAAAATGCATCATATCAAACGCGCGGCTGTTGGTTAATTTTAAGTTGAACATCACACGCTTGATCGTAGCTCTCACATTCAGATAGACTTTTTAGCAGACACCTTTCGGAAAGAGTCGGTGGACTCGAGTTTTGCTGTTGTTACAGCTTGTCACTTGCGCACATGCTTGCCGCGACAGGGAGTAGAACTCCAGCCATACTTTCCTGAGAAAATCTTGTTCACCACCGCACCACTGACCTCACATTAGACACGACCAGATAGTCCTATGTGAACGCCCAGCCACTTCCGCTTGTGAGTAATGCTCCGATTACCCAATCGTTTGGATAATAGACTCAATAACTGTCCTGTTAACCCCAGTCGATAACTCCGCGTTTAACACTTCCGAGGCAGGTCGATATCTTTAATCTAGATTGATGACCTCGTTCTGATGGGTAGTCGGGTATTCAACTAATTTCAAGTTGAACACCATCCATATTTGATAACAGCTTTCGCATTCGGATAGGCTTTCCAGCCAGCAACTTTCAAAAAGAACCAGTAGGTTCGAGTCTCAGTCTTGTTAGAACTCGCCAGTAGTGCAAACGGTTGTAATGGCAGGGGTTAGAACTTGGGTTATGAGCTCAGGTATGATCATTTTGTCGTGTCTGACGTAAGGTACGTGGTGCAATGATCAACACGGTTACATCAAGAAAACCTTGTTGGCGCACAAGTCCAGGTCATGACAAGAGTAAGCACCACTAATGAGATTTAACGAAGACAAACCTGATGTTTACTGCTCTTTTCGAAACAGACTGACCGCAAAGTTTATCTGAAGGCAAAAGCTATGATCAGCTGCAAGAGGTGTTCAATTGGAACCCACTTTTATCAAAAGAATATCGCCTAAGTACTGAATGAGGAGAAGTTAGAATGAAACTTGATATTAGATTGTGAAAAACATTATCACGACCTTACCTTGTTAACTCGAAAACATCTGCTTCTTGATGACAAAGGAAAGATATGGGAATGGTATCTTTCTGAATATCCTGGTTTTTAAAACGCATGCCATGCAATGCAGTGAAATTGGTTTGCCTAACGTATAGCACAGTTATTGCAGAAAGAAAACCGACTGGGAATACTTCGGCTTAGTAATGAAGCATAACTGCAGTCTACATGAAAAGTAGAGAATTTATCAGACCGACTTTATTGAATAGACTCGCAGGTCATGTTCGAAGACCCAGTTGTCTAACCTGTTCAGACCAGGTAAGAAAGCAGGACAATGGAAGACCAATCGTTTTACCAAAATGTTTCTGACTGCATAACAGAAAGAGTGCATGAAAATAGCGTTTGTCCCCAAATCTTGGGTTAACCGTAACGGATAGCGCTCCCAAACGCATGTAGGTAGGCGCCAAAGATGTGACTTCAGCATAACTGCGATGGCCACGAAAGGCGCTTGTAGTTGGTTCCAATCTAAGTAATTCGACCTTGAGCACCAATACGGAGTTCTTCAAATAGAGCACAATCCTCGAGTTAAATCAATGGAGCCCTTCCGATCCAATAAAGACTTGATATTTACATAGCTGGATGAATGCTCCGGCACTGTGGTCATGGATAAAGCTGACCGTATATCACTAATGAAGCCACCAACTTTTGTCAGGATAACTCAGCAGACAATGTAGCCAAACTGAAAAAATATACTAACAGGAAAATGAAGGTATTATTAGACGGTCACTGCATTAAACAACCAGCAACGAAACCAACTGAACCCGAGAAACATGCTCGACAGTCGTATGGCGCGTCCAAACTACACAGGGTTGGTGTATCTATGATGACAGTATTATCCATGTCTAATTGATCAAAACACAACAAAGCACGGTGTTTGACATATCCTCTTTTAGACACCGAATTTCTAGTTATAGTAATTTGTAAGTAGTACCGGTAAAGTTACTAACCATCTAATTAGCATCAGAAGGATTTACAAACAAATTGCTCGGACAAAATACAAAGATGCAATCCGTGTGTATTAGTGTAGTGTTGAATGGAATCCTACAGGTGTCCATGTAGGGATATACAGGGTGGAAACTGTGTAAGCTGCGGAGATCAATAGCACTGTTTTTTCACCGGTTGTGCGCGTATGTGTGGGCGGTCTCGTTGTCCTATCAATCTTGGCGAAGACTCCGGGTTGAACCACGTGTCGTGGGTTAATACGCGAGATGAGATTGGTTGTGTTTGTGACTGCGTGTGTATGTTTAAAGGTAAGGGTAACAAGCGATGCCCCGACAGCTATCGGGGCATCAGTCTGCTGAGCTGCGCAGGCAAAGTGATTGCCAGAATCATTCTGAACCGGCTGAATACGGATGTCTTAGAGGCCAATGTTCCTGAAAAGCAATGCGGATTCCGGGCGAATCGGAGTACGATCGACCTGGTGTTCGCTGCTCGACAGCTTCAAGAGAAGTGCCGGGAACGCAACCAGCCCCTGTATACCCTTTCGTCGACTTCACCAAGGCGTTCGATTCCGTGAGCCGCGAGGCGCCGTGGACGGTGCTTGGTAAGTTTGGATGTCCGGGTAAGTTCGTCAATTTGAGTGGATTGTTGCATTTGGGCATGAGGGCTAAGGTGCAATCGTGTGGATCTGATGATTTTGACATTGTCACTAGCGTGAAGCAAGGTTGTCTTCTGGCTCCATCCCTATTTGGCTTATATTTGACTGTCATGCTAACAGTTGCTTTTCAGGATTCTGGGGAGGATGGTGTTAAGGAAAGTACCGGAAGGATGGACGCCTACTGAATATTCGACGTTTCGGCGTCCCAACTCCGTTACATATCTCAATGATGCGCAGGTTTTGTTCGCAGATGGTAGCGCGCTGTTCGCACATTGCGAGGACAAACTACAGCGACTGGCTACGGCTCTCGCGACCGCGGCCTTCAAGTTTGGAATGAATATCAACACAGGTAAGACATTCTTTTGCTTTCAGCCTTCTCCGCGCGGAGGTGCCGTCTGTGCACCTTCACCTCAAATCTGTGTTAATGGAGATATTGTCGACAGATGCACAGATTTGTGCTACTTGGGCAGCAATCTGTCCACCGATCTGTCCGTGCACCGCCAGTTGAGAGCTCATGTGGCGAAGGCTAGTACTGCTTTCGGACGTCTTGAAAGACGTGTTTGGAAGAAACACAGCCTGAAGCCGAGCACTAAGCTCTTCGTCTACTGCTCAGTGGTGCTGTCAATACTGCTGTACGGCAGAGAAACGTGGACATAGTATCAGCGGAACGTGCGCTATCTGAGCCACTTTCATTTGCAATGTCTGAGACGCATCTTGGGTATTCAGTGATCGGACATTGTGCCGAAAACCGAGGTACTGCGGCGAGCGGACATGAACGGGATAGAAGCCTTGATGATATTGAATCAGCTTCGTTGGCTAGGTCACGTCCGTCGGATGAGCGATGACCGTATTCCAAAGCAGATGCTATATGGACAACTGAGATCAGGTAAGCGAAGTCCTGGTGGCCCAAAGCTGAGATACCAGGATGCTGTGCAGGTGAATCTTTCACGTTGTAAAATTGATTTTAGATGTTGGGAAGACTTAGCGTTGAACCGGACTGCCTGGAGGAATACGATTCGAACGGGCGTCCGCGAGTTCAACGAGCAGTTATTGCGCGGCCGAGAACAAAAGCGCGCGGTAGGCAAACCAACCATCGGTGCCATAGGTTGTGGTGACGACTATATGGTGTTGCGATGTGTGCGGCCGCGAATGCGCTGGCCGCATTGGATTAGTAGGTCACCAGCCTACTCATAGTGCACTGTCGGCGAAGAGGCAACGAGTACGTTAGGCTCAAGCAGGTCATATCAGCATATCCGTTCAACCTCTGTTAACCATTGCATCGACCAAGAACATGGTCGTTTAGCAACTAATTCGCTCCTCTTTTCAGCAACTTCAGTGTCTGTGATCTTCTACCTATTCTTTACTTGAGCTTTGTTGGTGTATTGAATGATGAATCATCTGCCTGATCTTTTCGTGGTTCAACTTTGAGTTTTGTTTGTCAAATTTATTCTCTCCGGAATGCACTAGCATGCACTCGTATACTGAAATGCCTTTTGTATTAAATTTTACATATTTTTTCTTCTCAGTATAAATCTTGCCGTTGCAGTTTCTCTCACCGTTTATTTTCCGAGAGATAAGGGTTTCCTTTTCCTGCTAGCCGTTCAATTGGCTAACCAGCGTTGACCGGCTGGACACAAAAGCCTCACTCACACACCTACTGGTCTTATTCCTTCGGGTTTACACCGGCTACGTGGTGCGTGAATGGAACCGCAAGTAGTGCAGCGCAAGCCATTTGGGGTGTTGGCTTGAAGCGCAGACGTCCTTTGGCTTCGGTCACTGTGACAAGCTGATCCGAATCGGATCCCACTAATCATATGCATGTGTGTGAAGGTGTCTGCAGTGGCGTTGGCAAACTGTTACTGATGCATAGTGGGGGAAATTGTTATCCATATGGATTGAACATCGCCCACAATTGATCGCAGCTGCCACATTCCCATAGAATTCCCAGTCGGCCCCTCTCGAAAATAAGCACTAGACTCGAGTTTCGTTCTCACTGGTGCTCGTCACTAGTACATATTCTGGTCACGGCCGGGACTAGTACTCCGGCCACATTTTCATGAGGGAACCGTGTTGACCATTGCGTCATAGACCTCACATTGGAGACGACCGAATTACCATATGTGAACGCTGAACCACTTTCGCATGTGATTAATGATCAGGTTGCCCGAATGTCTCGATAGAAGACATAGTTACGGTCTGTTAACTCCAGTCGATGACCCCTCGTCTAGGATTTATCTCCAATTTAAAATCACATAAATCATTAACTTGTTGAGCGATATTTTGATTACTGATGAGTGGTAGAGGATTTTGGTTTTCATATAATTTGAACATCACCCATATGTGGTGATTCAGTCCTGCCCAACATGAGGTAAGTGACAAAATGATCAACATGATTGCCTCATGAAAGCGTGGCAGAAGTTCTAGTCCCGGCCGTGGCAAGGATATGCACTACTGAAGAGCTCTAACGGGAGCGAAACTCGAGTCTAATGCTTCTTTTAGAGAATGACTGACTGGAAAGTCTATGGGAATGCGACAGATGCGATCATCTGTAGATGATGTTCAATTAATAGAAAAACGCGAGTTGTCCGAAGCCACTGCGGGTGAATGCACATCTAGGCCGCTCAATGGTGATGTGTGAACGTTGCATCCTGAGCGCATGTCAAATTTAACTTCTGTATCCTCTGCAGAGTTGTGCTTCCTATTTGATGCAGTCGACATGGAGCCACTTATACGCGGTCGTTCAGTTGTCTCTATTTAGGCGAGCTACCATGCGCCAATCATCATCTCTTTCGAAACATTCAGTAATGCACCTGCGTGCATCGGGAGTGACGTGGCTGCACTTGCGTCTGTCACCCATGGTTGATTTCGAAATACTAAAGCCTATTTACGAGGCCACTTGATTGCACTCGTGTTGTAAGTCACCGGATGGTTGACGACATTCATTGGTCCGCGCTCTCTATCTTTAATGGTATGGACTTTACATCCCGATTAGACCACATGACGGATTTGACAACTCAAGTGTTCTCTTGGACGCAGCAGTCAATGCGTGTGGTCGGAATCAAAAAGGCCACAAAAAGTTACTCTACTAGACCAGTAATAAACCAAATCAACAGCCTGAGAAATACAATGGATAAATTCTACTGCCCTGAAACGAACGGCTTCTACACAAGAGATACATTCTTGTGCCTAAAAAGGGCACCATTATGGAAATAAGTATAGACATATAACCGTGATAACGCCAAAATGTGATGCTACACCCTTTAGTCAATAAAACTGTCAAGGTTTTACAAACCGTGCGCGATAATTTTGAGATGACCAATGTGCTGGACCGTAGGAACAAACATGAGGCCAATGTGGACATATCCACTTTGGTCAGAGCGATTTCTCTGATGCAGACGTTTGATGTTATTTGACATCATTTGAACTGTGGATTGCTCACGTCTCACTTGGAACAGCTTCTGCTACTAGGCCCGGTGAAAATCAGGTATTACTACCAGGGAATTGGCTACACATAAATCGATGGTACTGCCATTTGCAGTTCACTCGGTCCGCCACTACCCAGTATTTTCGTTGGTCACTCGGAACAGAAAGCAGACGTCGTGACCGTTAGGACTCACTTCTACCGGCGCTGTCTATCACCTCCTGTCAGTCACCGATACAAAATAGGTTGCAACAAGCATATTTAGTTCTGTGAACCAGTTGAGTTCCATAATTAGCTTTACCATTGAAGGCGGGCATGATGTTACCCTGGTATCCCTAGATGTTTTCATGCAAAATCGTAATAGCGGCTGTGTGTTAGGATAAGTCTAACGGAAACACACTGAGACGGTGAGTTTGTGCTGATCCACTATGAGGGCGGTCGACTGAGAAGTTTGTGTTATCGTACAAGACGAATATGTTAGAGAAAAACATTGACCAATCGGTTGTCGTTGTTGAGATCAACGTCCAGAGAAGATGGCTATCTGTCAACATGTGTTGAGAAATTCGGCAAACAAAAGCCGACTGCTGCGATGGTTTCAACTGTTCTAAAAGTGAATGTCTACCTTGGTTTGCCTTACAGAGGTGATGAGACTGCATTTGCATTGAAAAAGGACGCACGGTTCACGTAATCCAGCTGGTCAAGCTGTTCATCGCCACCTGAATACCAACATCATCGCTGCAAACATCGCCACCGCTCACTGCCAGATTTTACATGATTTATTGATTCGCGTTTGAGTGCCGTGCCATTATAATAGTCAGAAAAGAGAGAAAATTATGCAGTTGTGTCGAACAGCACACTTCAGTTTGGGTCCGTAAAACACCCGATCAGAAGAAGATACGTCGCAAAGAGCGGATGGTATGTTGACGTCAAGTAAAGTAGAAGACAGCAGTTCGGATTCATTGCGCAACCGGAATCGAAAATCACTTCAGCTAGATAAAAAGGTAGCAATTAACAAATTAAAACGACCTATCTGTATAGACAAAGATTTGTGTAACGGTACCATACTGCCCTAGAAACTGATCCGTACCGATGTCTGTCTGTATGTGTGTTCTAACTTTTTCTGCTACCTTGGTGTGGTGATCAAGCTTGTGTGCTGTTTTGATCCGGCCGGCTATGCTCACTAAGGCATCGGTCGTTGCAGATTCAATCATGTTAGATTGGCCCAAAGGGAGCAACCAGACAAAAGGCAGA
>JTDE01000917.1:91042-155201 GCA_014338405.1 Paragonimus skrjabini miyazakii
ACGTGCTCATTGTCGATGTTGACGATGTGTTGTGTTTTGTTTCCACCTGATGCTTGTTCTTCTCTGGTCTGGTTTTGTCGGTTTGTGTGACTTGCTTGTCTGCGCAGTACGTGCGTTAAGTTTATAGGTGTGTGGTTCCAGAGCCTGTGCATAGCCATTATAATTTGGTCATTGCTGACGGTCGATGTCTTTGAGACTGTGTGTATTTACGTGCGTGTCACACGCTGCCTTGCAGTAAAGGATTTTGAGGGCCCTAATCGCTCTCCTGTCTAGGTGTGGGCGACCTGGCAATATCCAAAACCCATATCAACTATGCAAGTAAAACATAAACCAAATACTATGCTGCATCGGCCATCGCACATGGTAAACTGAGTCGTCCTATCTACTGTTCACGTCAGGGTGAATAGACGAAAATATGCTACTGTCAATGACCCAACGACCCTCCCCAGATGATCCCTTCAGCACGTATCCTAAAGTACACAATGCCCACTCGAATCTCAGTAACACGATGACTAACCTGAGACAGGCCCGGAAAAGCAAAACGCTCCCTGTTGGAACATCGAACGTTCGAACGCTTCTGGATCGATACAGACCAACAGGGCGGCCAGAACGCCGAATCGCACTGATCGCCATGGAACTGAGCTTCTATGGCATCGACTTAGCAGCCCTGAGTGAGACAAGGCTTATTGACCAAGGTAACCTCCGTCAGTCAGGGACTAGATACAACAGGCAGACGGTGCTCTGGAACATGGTGTCTGTTTCGCAGTCGCTGACAGCATCCATGGTCTGATGATAAGCGAACCGCACGGTATCAACCCTCGAATCCTGTCCATGCGCCAGAGACTCGGTTGTGGTAATTGTGTCACATTTCTTAGTTTTTATGGTCCAACTATATGTCACCCTGATGGTACAAAGAACCAGTTCTATGATCAGCTGTCCATTACAATGTAGTTGGCACCGGTGAGTGACCAACTGTTCGTTCTGAGTAACTTGAACGCTTGAGTTCAACACGACTCGCGACTAGCTTGGAGTCCTGGGATTCCGCAGCACTGGTTCATTTAATGAAAATGGTGGTCGTCTGCTCCACCTGTGTACTACTCACGGGCTGCCTCTCACAAATACTAGATTCCAGATGGATGCGTGTGACTTCATGATGTGGGCTCACCGACAAAGCGATCCTCATCATTTGCTTGCTTATGTGACTATCCGGCAACGCGACATTCGTGAAGTGAGTATCAAGCAAGTGGTGCGCGGGGCTGAATGTAGCACAGATCATAGGCTGGTCGAGATCAAATCATTTATCCATATACGCAAGCCTGATTATTATAGATCACTTGGAAAGTAGCAGAAATTGGGTGTAAAACGACCGGAGAATTTTGAAAGGTTGGCAGCTTTTCAGCCTGCCATTACCGCTCACCTATGAGACACTCTTGTATCCATTACCCTCGGGAGTATGTGGCAACGGCTCAACAAACAAATCATGGCAGAAGCCAGTGAGACGATCCATGTTCAACGCCAGTGACGACCGGACTGGTCAGACGATAAAAACGAGGCTCCACCAAATTTGGTAGGAGAGAAGAACGCAGCGTTTTTCGCCTTCAAAATGGACCCGAACAGTGACAACAAAAGAGGGCCATCTCGGAGTACTCACCGTCAACTGGCCAAACCTGTCCGCGGAATCAATGACGACCAGTGGAGAACACAAACTGAGCGAATGCAGGGCGACGCCGATCGCCGATAACACAAGCAGTTCTGCGGTTCGCTTAATGCGATTTCCGGCCCATCCGTCCAGTCCACTGGTTAACATGGACACTGGCTGTCTGTGTACACAGCTAGACGACATCATGCGAATCTCGCGCGAACACTTTGCAGCTTACTAAACCGTCATGCTACCATCGTTTGGGTGGCCGTGAACAGCTTACCATAACGGGCCATCAAGTCCTCACTTGCTCTCACCTCGAATGTACTAGAGTGGCAGAAAGCGATTAGACAACTGCGCAATGGAAATGCTGCAAGCGAGGATGAATTGTCCGGTGAAATACTGAAGAACGGCAGACCGGCGATGAAACGTGCATCGCTCCAGCTGGTTCACCCCATCTGGAAGCGGTAAGAAATGGTACAACAGTCCGAGGATTTTATTATCGTATCTTTGTTTAAAGGTAAGGGTAGCAAGCAATGCCCGACAGCTATCGGAGCATCACTCTACTGAGTTGCGCAGGCAAGGTGCTTGTAATAATCTTCCCGGACAGAATGAATACGGACGTTTTTGAGGCCAATCATACTGAGAAGCAGTGTGGATTCCGGGCGAGTTACAGTACGGTCGATATGGTGTTTGCTGTTCGACAGATTCAGGAAAAGTGCCGCGAACGCTACCAGCCCCTATATGCCCTCTTCGTCGACTTCTCCAAGACTTTCAATTCCATGAGATGTGAGGTGTTGTGGACGGTACATAGTAAGTTTGGATGTACAGGTAAGTTCGTCAGTTTGAGTAGAATGATGCATGTGGGCATCGTGTGGATTTACCTTTGATGATTTGGACATTGTCACTGGCGTGAAGCACGGTCGTGTCCTGGCTCCAGCCCTATTTAGTTGATATCTGACTGCCATGGTAAAAGTACCTTTTCGGGATTCTGGACAGGAGAGCGTTGAGGTAGATTACTGGGTGGATGGACGCCTACCTAATATCCGACGCTTCGGCACCCCAACTCCGTTAGATACCTCAACGATGCGCAGGCTTCTGTTCACATATGACAGTGCATTGTTGAACACACAGTGGGGAAGAACTACAACGCTTGGTGAC
Organism: Paragonimus skrjabini miyazakii; assembly: GCA_014338405.1. Taxonomy (NCBI): domain Eukaryota; kingdom Metazoa; phylum Platyhelminthes; class Trematoda; order Plagiorchiida; family Troglotrematidae; genus Paragonimus; species Paragonimus skrjabini miyazakii. The sequence goes on from JTDE01000917.1 coordinate 93,843, forward strand.
AGCCTTCGCGTCCGTAGCATTCAAGTTCGGATTGGACATCAACACAGATAATACGTTTCCGTTCTCTTAGCCTTCTACAGTCCAAAGTGCTGTTTCTGCACCTGCGCCGGAGATTCACTTCACTAGAGATGTTATCGATAGCTGCGCAAATTTCCGCTACGTGGGTAGCAATTCGTCGGCAGATTTGTCCGCGGACAGAGAGTTACCAGCTCGTGTAGCAAAGGACGTTTTGAAAAACGTCTCTGGAAGAGCTATAACCTGAAGATAACCATTAAGCTTTGTGTCTACCGCGCACGTATGCTGTCTATACCGCAGTATGGCATCGTGTCAGTGGAAGTTGCGCTATCTGAGCCGTTTCCATTTGCAGTGTCTAAGACGCATCTTGGGTATTCAGTGGTCGGACACGGTTCCGAACACTACGGTATTGTGGCGTGGGGATAGTGACAGGTTCGAAGAGATGTTAATCAGCCTTGTTGGCTAGGTCACGTCCGTCGAGTGGGCAATGACCGTATTTTAAATCAGCTGCTGTACCGGCAGATGAAATCAGTTAATCAAAATCCTGGTGGCCAAAAGCGGAGATATCAAGATGTTAACCAGATAAGTCTTTCTTGTTGCACCATTGATTTTAGATGTTGGAATAGTTACCGTTTAACCGGACGATCTGGAGAAATATATACTAGACGGACTTCAGTAAGTTCAACTAGGAATGGTTGCGCGGCCGAGATCGGAAGCATGCGGTACGCAAGGGAACCATTGGTGTCATGGGTCGTGGTGACATGACTATATGGTGTTGCGATGTGTGCGGCCGCGAATGCGCTGGCCGCATTGGATTAGTAGGTCACCAGCGTACTCATTGTGCACCGTCGGCGAAGAGACAATGAGTACGTTAGGCTCAGGTAGGTCATATCAGCATATCCATTCTACATTTGTTAACTATTGCATCGACCAAGAACATGGTCGTTTGGCAACTAATCCGCTCCTCTTCTTAGAAACTTGAGTGTCTGTGATCTTCTTCCTATTCTTTTCTTGAGCTTTGTTGGTGTATTGAATGATGAACCATCTGTCTGATCTTTTCGTAGTCCAGTCTGAATTTTGTTCTTCACTCTTATCCTCTCTGGAATGCATTAACTTGCATTCTTATACTGAAATGCTTCTTGTATTACAGTTTACATATCTTTCTTTTTAGTACAGATCTTGCCATTGTAGTCTTTCACACTGTTTATTTTCCGAGAGATAAGGGTTTCCTTTTCCTGCTAGCCGTTCAATTGGCTAACCAGCGTTGACCGGCTGGACACAAAAGCCTCACTCACACACCTACTGGTCTTATTCCTTCGGGTTTACACCGGCTACGTGGTGCGTGAATGGAACCGCAAGTAGTGCAGCGCAAGCCATTTGGGGTGATGGGTTCAGGTGCAGTTATCCTTCGGCTTCAGTCACTGACAGGCTAATCCGTTTCGGATACCGTCGACCGTGTTTGTGTGGGAACATTTCTGTTATCTTATCGTGGTATTTCGTGTTTTTTTTTGCTGTTTTGATCTGACGGGCTGTGCTGACTGCGACTCCGATCGTTGCAGGTTTAACCATGTCAGATTTGCCAAAGGGGAGCAGCCATACGAAAGGCAGGTGCGTTCATTGTGTATGGTGTCAGTGTGTTGTAATTAGGGTTGGTTTGATATTTTCTTTTGTGCCTGGTCTGATTTTGTGTATGTATGATCGGTTTGTCGATGCAGTATTATCTCCGTGTGAATGTTCCGAATGGTCTTATTCCTTCAGATTTACACCGGATACGTGGTCTGTGAGTGGAACCGCAAGTAGTGCAGCGCAATCCACTTGAGGTGATGGTTTGAAGCGCAGACGTCCTTTATTTTTGGTCATCGTGACAGGCTAATCCGACTCGAATGTCGCCAACCATGTGTGTTTGGTGATTGATTTTGTCATTTGGTGTCACAACGTCCATTGAACTCTCTCCTGTAGATTCGCAGGCTGCAGTACGTACTCGCTGAGTTACAAAGAGGTGTGCTCGAGGGAATGTACGAAAGTTTTCTCTTGACTTCCTTGTCCATTATGTTGTTTTATTTGGGTCATACTTATGTCTGAACCTTAAAATTGGTTGATTGACTTCTGACTGAACGATCTCGTGCAGGTGTTTGCCTGTATAAACTGTTCGTGAGGTCAGTGATGCGTAGTAACTAGACGTTACACAGCTGCGTACGATAGTGTCCAACGATCGCAAGGTCATGTAACGATTTTTCCTTGTTACGGTTTTTCTTTGTACATTAAAGAACACAACACTCGAATTTGCTTACTAGCTTTCTACATACAGTCCTACAGGTCAAAATGTAATGCAGAATCAAGCCAGTATTTAGTTACTGATATGATTTCTGATGAAGATTTACTTACAAATTAGACACCTTTATTTCAGAAACGGTTGAATTTTATTCCGTAATTTTCACGCCATAGGACGTTTTCGGAGGTCAAAACTTCTTTCGATTGACCCTGTCGCACAATGTCCCTTGACCAGCCTAACTAGACGCTGTTATTATTACCCTCACAACCCGCGTCTAATTTTACTACTTGCTCCATCCTGCCTCTCTCAGTCATTGAGCCTCACTCACCTGCCCACACACCCATTGTTGTCTGTCCGCCTCACCCTCCCATCCCTGTGAATACGGCCGTCTTATGAGCTGTTGTGAAACTGTTGCCAACTCATCGGTCTGTCCGCAGGCGGGCTATTTAGACACACATCAGACCGATCCAATCGCATTTCGTCGGTTCTTCATTGTTTGTCGATCGTCTGTGCTTGTACTTGTGCCTTTTGGACCCTTGACGGCCTATTGCGGCCAACCATAGTATGTTATCCCACGAACGCAAACAAATTGAGGTTTGTTTCTGGTAGTTGCTTATATTGTTTATGTCAATAGTACCACGGTTTCCAGCGTCTTGACTTGGTTCAGATAGTTGGTGTCGTTGGTTATACTTGCGTCACTCAACGTTCGTCGGAAGAACGTACACATACTATATAGCAGAATGCCAAGCACTAGTATTGTTGTGACCGCAATATATGCTTATCCCGCAAGCCGTTTATTGGACGAACTCCCGCACAAGTTATATTAAGCGTGGGACCGGGAACAGGTACACTCATTTGCACAGCTGACTTGCATTCACACACATTGGGTAGCAGTACTTTGTCATTCACCCTAGTGGCACTTCCGATAGTCGCATCTAGTCCATCGTCTTCCTGGTGTTGAGGCTCACTCTTTAGTTCCTTAATGTCGCTTGTGAGTAGTACACTAAACACAAAGGAAACTACCAGTTACACAACAGTAGCTTGCTTCCTAACTGCGGAAGTTGCGGAGATTTAAAAAAAAAGTACAAATTTTGGACAAAAAATTCCTTTGTGGTCTTTCGAAGAGGGCTTTTCTAAGTACGCAGATGTCCACACGTGGAGATTTGGCGCTGCCTGCATAAACCAAGCTAGAGAATATTCGACCCTTATTTCCTTTTTAATGAAGATAAGATGGCACGTCACTCTGTTTACCATTATATTCACAGAGGTTTAACATATTGAGATATTTTCCAGAATACTGTCGACCTGGGAGGGGTGACCAAATCTTAGCACAGATCATCTCCCGTCAGCTTTGTACTACTTGCTAGATTGTTCCAAGCAGATTCAAATGTACATTCACAACTTCGTGCAAACTTTAAATTTCCTGCGAATCTCGTGGATCTTTTTACCGGCGTGGGGAAACCTGACCTGGTCTCGTTCGAAGTCCTGTTCATCATTCACCTCGATATGTATAAATTTGGTGTACTATAGATTTGACGAGACTTGGAGGCTACCAGGGTTTTACTACACTGCGATGCCAAGACGTTGTCCATGGTTCACTTGGTCCGCTTCGGCTGAAATCTTCGATCAGGTGAGCATATATTTGAGTGGTGATGGGGATTACGTTAGGGTTCGGTTCAGTAGGGTGTGCAGCGTCCTCGCTGACCTCGTCTGATAATGACCGATTGCCTTTTAGTCGCCCGAAATCTCTCGTAACAAATAGCGGTGTATCTCTGATGATGTTGCCTACTGATTTTCACTAATTATTCTAGCAATCTTCTCTCGTACATTTCTGGGTTATTTATCTTTTTCATGTGTTGTATTCGACAGTTTTTGCCGTATACTTCAGAGGATATGGTGACCTAAAAAGCACGTGTTCCTTCATTCAACGCCCGATACACCCCATAGGACATCGTCAGCGAGCCCAGCTCCGTCAGCACCACGCAAACAACACTCCATTGCTTGTTTGGTTTCGCTCCTGACTGTGAACACTGCCTTTCAAAAACGATAAGTACCAGTAAGCCATACAATACATCGCGATAATCCGGACAACTTCAAAATCGAGATAAACATTTTCCTGCACAAAACCGACGAGCCCCGATTGTAGACCATCTCCCCACTGCAACCTGGAGCCACAACCCAGTTTTAGGTCTATCACCCACATTGACATTGCTACGTGAAATATATTCCTGTCTGGACGCCTATATACTAAAAGCGTAACTTGTTCCCCGACTGTGTTTAGTTACGTTGTGGGGAATACTTTGCAATCTTAGGTAACGGAGTTGTTAGTATGAACTCCTATTACTCTTTATTTCATTCTTCTCCTCGTCTTTTTCGGTTGCCGCTGCCCCAGCTTATGCACGTTTCGCAACCTGAAAGCAAAGCGGAGTCGACCGTACTCAACTAGACTAACGAGGTTTAACCGAGCCACACTCCAGTGCTCTAGTCATCACCCTTCACAAACTGTGCCTGTGGGGTCTGCAGTTCAGCGTACGGCAGATGTAACTGGCTTCACCAGCTACGTTCAAACAATAGCGGGACAAGTCACAATGAAGCGTTGGGTGAGAATCAGTAAAGTTGATTTTCTTTTACCCATGTGGTCTCATCCAGTTCAAATATTGATAAGCTGAAGTAGACGATGTCTACTCGAACGAATGACTAGTCATGTTTTGTGGCGTCCGGTGAACAAATAATTGACGAACCTCAGTGTCTGACTCTGTAGAATGCTATGAACTTTAAATTACGGTGAGGTGGGCGAGACAAACAATTTAGCTTTTCAGTTGATTCTACTTGACGTCTTCTGAGCTTTGTGTCCCCGTGAAGTTTGCATCTACTTATTGAATATGGAAAGTATAGATAGAATTACTTATGGAAGCAGAGAAACCAGCACACTAACAGTCGACATCAGAACCACTCACCTGCTTCTGGCAGACACCACGCAAACAAATGCAGTTATTTGTGCAACTGATAAATCACAACTGCTGTGTCTTGTTGAGGCAGATGCGGTTATGTCTTGGAACCAATTCTGTTTTCTATAACATTCGGTTATTGGTTTATCTCGGTCATGGCAACGATATTTCTGACTGGGTTGTGAATGGCCCATCTGTAAATATCCCTGTCAACTGTTTACCCATGTTTAATTTGCTATGTATGCCTTATGATCCTTTGTTCCGGAGTACACACTGTACAGTTGTCGAAAAGGTTTTTTAAATTCTATTCATAACAGAAGTCGCCTCCCACCTATCCAGGTTATTGAAGTCTTGTTTGTCGCGAGAATCTGTGTAGCTTGTTTACTGTACGCTTGTTTCGCCTTACTTCACAAAAAGTAAAACTTACGTTTAGTTCGTTATACCGTCAACATGATAGAGACCTTTCGTATCACCGATAGGCTGTCCAAAAGAAGATCAAAAATTGCAAGAGTTTGATTGCTAACAGTTGTTAGTACCAACGTCAACGTGAAGTTCATTTACAAAGAGAGTTTGTGCGGGTGTTAAATTTGTGTCCTACACTCTGTCCACTTCCTCACTGGGAATATTGTTTTTGTAACTGCTTAAACTATGTGAGTTTCCCAATTCACAATGGTAAATTTTTTGTGTGTAAATTTTGCCATGAACAGTCACGAAAATGTAATTTTTCCAGTCTGGTAATTGTCGCCTGCGATGTAAGCTGGTCGGAAACAAACAATGTCAGTCAGAGTTTCGTCCAGGATTACACCTAATTTCATAAGAAGACCTTCAGCCGGATGAAGAACGACGGTGACGGAGCAGTACTTAAGCCTCGTTATATCAGTAGTTATCATTATCAAGACGCAATCGTGGTATAATGGTACATCGAATAGACGAATACGACCATAATCCATCCACAACAACTGCCACTACTGAAGTATAAGTTAGGCAAACGTTTATTCAAAAATGTTGCTTATGTACAAAGGTGGTCGACATGCAAGAACTTTGACTGCCGTTGTAGTGACCGTATAGAAACACTATTCGACGTGAATGGCTCTTGTTGCAGAAGTTGCTCATTGAACCTATATTCGAGTGGATAAGTGATCCAGCACGCAACATTAGGGGTTGTATTACGATTCCCGTTTAGATGTAGACAAAGCTTAACAAACCTAATGAAAACTGAGAACTGAGAACTATAGTAACTTGCAGTGAAAAGTGTGTTCTGAAGCAGCTGTTCAATTGCGACACAACTGGAATTCTCTCACATCGATAAAACTTATTAACAAGCGTCGCTGGATCTCAGCTGGTTCTGAATATGATGACGACCGTCGAGAGCTTAAACGCAAGCTGACCAAAACCTTGCGCAAAGACCGTGTGAACAGTTAGGCCGAATGGTGAAATAAAAGATTTTTTTTCTGATCCATGTTGTACTGCTCGACGAGTTGGTGTAAGTGAGACTATATGTAAAAGAGATGGTGCGCTAGTCAATCAGGCCGACTTTGCCGGTGGGCTGAACATTTTGAGGAACATTTCAGCTGGCCTCAACCAGACCATGTGGACGACCGGATACGAATGGTCAGTTATTGCGTTCCAGAGGGACTTATGAATGAATCAGAAGTGGTCCTGGAGCTTAAGTTATTGCAGTGTAATAAGGTTCCTGGCCCAGATATCCTCAATCCTTCTTTCTTCACGGATGGTGACGAGATATTGATATCAGAACTCGCAAAACTCCTTCAGGGTGTTTGGGAGACTGAAGGGGGTACCTCGTGATTGGTGCTTATCAGCAGTAATTCCCGTTTTCAAAAAATGTTCCCGAAATCCGTGTGACAATCACGGAGGCATCAGCCTAGTGTATGTTGCGTCCAAGTGACTCACTGGCCTAATTCTACGTTTGCTCACTAAGCCAAAGAAAGTGAGATACGCGAAGAAAAAGCAGGATTACGGTCTGGTCGAGGGTGCGTTGATCACATTTTTGCCTTACGATGGATATATGAACATCAGCAGCCAAAGGTCGTAGTCTTTTTGTACCTGAAGGCTGCGTTAGATGCGGTCGCTCGTAACATTCTCTCGAACTGTCTTCATCGAAAGGGAGTACCAGAGAAATACATAAATCTGCTGAGAACACTGTATGCTCAATCTTAACGCAAGGTGAGAGTTTACGGACAACTGTCTCGGTCGTTCATCACTTCTAGTGGTGTTACTCAAGGACGTATGGTCTCACTCTCCCTGTTCAATTTCGTCGTTGACGACATTTTATAAGATGAGTTTGAGCGAGAAAGAAGACTCAGTCTTGTATTTCTTCTCAGCGCCAGGTTGACCGAGATTGAGCGTGCGGAAGATGCTGTCTTAATTCATCTCTCCGCCAAAGATATGCAGGCTATGCTGAACAAAATGGATTATCGGGCTGATGTTTATGGAATGCGCTTCGCACCTTCAAAGTGCAAGCTGCTGTTCCAAGATCGAGGCATTCCCACTTCTACGTTTTTCATTGCAGGCAATCCGTTTGAGGCTGTGGACAATTTCACATACTCGGGTAGCACCATCTCGTCAGCTTATAGTAGTGTAGATGAGATATCAGTGAAGATGCCTAAGGTCCGTACCAACCCGCATCATCTCTGTCTTCGGAAAGATGTCCGGTTTTCACTGAAATGCAAGTTATATAATCGTTTTGTGTGTTCTGTTTTGTTCTATAGTTCGGAAATATGGGCAATTAGCAGAAGATCAAACAACAGACTTGCTGTGGTTGGACGTCGTTGTTTCTGCCAGTAAGTCCACAATAACTGAACTGATAGCGTGAGCAATACGTTCGTTCACCGGCGAGTATTCCGGAACGCTTGGGATACGCCAGCATTTGATGAATTAATCAAGCTACGCTGGAAGGAACACGTACTCCGCATGCTAAGTGAGTGTTTGCTGTATTGGACTTCATAGAGTGAGATCACCAACAGTTGGATGAAACCGCGCGGCTGTCAAGCAACAACATGGTCATGATATGTGAAGATTTCGACTGTACCACTGAGCAAAGTGAGTAGGTGTCGCCTACCTGTCTGGGGTCCTTGTGATCACACAAACCACTGATTAGAAACACTATCCGAGATGGTGGCGTGCCGCACTCGATGGCTTATCTACACTGGTACGCTCAGTCTTGTCTTATTTATTTAAATTTTTAAAAGCTTTCTTATTCTGTTTAGTAATGTTTCTTCTTCTAGCTGTCTTGCTGATGACGCCTTACTTTCACTTACAGCTCGGTTGTTTGTTTGCAAGGTGTAGGCGCCTTGACGTTGTATGTTTGAATGTAGACGTAGCTCTTTTTTAGTGGTTAGGTCCCCTCCCCTCCCTCTTTTTTCTTCTCTCTTCCTAAACAGGGTTTGTTTCTTCTTCTTCATGGTTGTGTGGCAGTTAAGCATCAGTGTGAACCACTGATGTATTGCTGTCTATGATGATGATGATGATGATGATTCTTCTAGCATTTCTCACGTTACTGTTGAGGTGCGTGGCGGCCCGAGCCAAAATACCTTCTGGTCAGGCTCAGGACTGTTATACTGATGGTAATGACGATGAAAAATCATGGCTGGGTGGTTGTTTGAAACTGAGAGGCGTGGTATACTTTTGTACGATCTTTGACGAAAACGTTGAACAAAATGTAACGGTTAACTAACGATCCCAAATAATAATAAAAGGTTGGATCACAATGCCAGGGTAATGCTGAACAAATTATTGAAGTAAATACTTAGACAACTTCAACAGTTTCCATCGACAGATTGTTTCCCACAAATGAACTGAAATTGAGCGTTGAACAGGTTGAAGATGAACTATAATCGCAGAATGTGACATTCATATGCCGCAGAGTTCTTCCGAGTAGTCAAGAGATTAAAAACTTCAGGATGGAGCTGAGCTCCAGAAAAGCGATGCATGCACCACACAATTGAATTACAATGATAGGTGACTGGCTATTAGCACAACTATCAGACTGACACGATAAAACAAAGACATCTGGGTCAAGGTCCAAGTAATGGTCAGAAATAGGGGAGGTAGAATATTCAGGGGGCAAACACTTGGGAGGGATAGGATCGGGTCGGATTTTCACATGATTAAACTTGAAGAGTTGACATAACTACACGCCCACCGCTTCGTGGGTTTATGGTTATAACTAGTATTTATTAGGCCTGTATCAGGTATATATGAGTTATATTATTTGCTTAGTCATAAGCAGTATACAGAGAACTGGCGACCTAGTGAGTAATAGCCTATTATCGTGACGCAGTGTCAGAAGTACGGACCTCAGTCTAGCCATCTGTACATGGTGAGTGGACTGCAGATTTTTGTTTTGGGGTCAGAGATATGAAACGGCATCTGACCTTTTTCATTTGCGACTTAACATTTCACAAATTGTTGGCCTAGTGACTAAACGCAATTGGACGAATCACACGAAGGAATAAAACAACAGAGGTATAATTACTTAAGGCCAGCACAGTGATATTTATTTTGTTCTGATAATTTGCACATGTAAAACACGTATTGTTAAATCGCTCCTGACGATTTAAGGTAAAGTGGTAAAAATTCACTCGGATCACCGCTTATCCATATCCCAACACAATAGAAGATTTAACAGAGGACCAATCCAAACGTCGCGTTAATGATACTACTTTAAGACTGGACAAACAGTCTTAATATTACGCCTTCATTTACTCGCTGATTTCTTTGTTCTGTATTGTACCAATTAATTTACAGTTCGTGACTATGTATGTGTCAATACGACCAGTCAAAAACAGACTGTGATTTCTTTAATACTGTTGTACATCCAGCAATTTGGCTTCTTGTCTCATGAATATGAACTGCTTACTACAACTAGTACTAGGTCTTACTTGCGTGGGAAGTTTCAACCCGGGCACGATTTCTACGGCTATTTGAAGCCCTGATTCCTCATTATTACAGGTAATTCACTCAGTACCACATACTCGACAATTCCAGTAACGCGTAATCAGACGGTCGAGTTAACAGGACTACCTTCCAAGTCCAAAATATGTCAGAAAAGACGATCGAAAGGATTGGAATGTATATGGTATTGTTAAGTAAAATTACAATAAAGGTACTATTTCACAATGAATGTAAATCAATCGGATACACAAGTTAGCCAATAGAAGGACGTTCAAAATGGAGCTATCAAACACGAGTCAGCAAATACCCACCAGTTTTCATTAAAACAATCGGGTGCAGATGAAGATGAGGACGTGTCAAACAACACCAAGAAGGATAATTTTAATAGATAAGCAATGTTAGTTATAAAAGGTTAAAAAGCGAACAGTTTATGTGCGGTTATGGTGTAAAGTCATGATCGTTTACTGCACACAGCAAATGCAAATGAAGACAAATCCAGGATCAGCTTTCTACAAACAAACCAAACATGCCTCAACGGATTAGTCGCTCCACATCATACCAAACTCAAGAGGACAAACGTACCAAACGAACTTCAACAGATCCAACACGCATAGTATACAGGTCTGGCAAACAAAGAAAGATGTCATCAAAAAAACAAACCAATGGGTTGTGGGTACAGCATCCGCAGATATGTTCGCAAACTGTTTGGATCTTATCCACAGAACGTTATTTTTTGAACTAGCGGAGGCATTAGAACACGAATCGACGAGTTCAAAAGTCACGCATTCCACTGCCGTCGTTTTACTTTATTTTCAAAAATGTTTCATTTTTGTGAGACGGCTGGTTTGTTGGATTTTATATTTGACTAAAAATGTGATATAGGTGTTTCACTTGAGCAGCTGTAAGCTGTCATTTTACCTCGAGGGAAACGTATTGGTTTTCATTTTGAAGAATTTTCATACAGGTAGATAGACGACGTGGTTGTGGGCAGTCTGTTAAGCCCTACACTGGTTGAAATATCCTTAAAAATTATTAAGCGGCAAGTCCCGTAAAGCATTATCAATGATGTGTTTTACGATGATATTTTGTTCATTTTACTAATCCGGATTCTTTTGATTCATGTTTTGACCTTCTTAACCCTATTCACTATGAAAGTGAATTCAATACCAGATTACTCTTCTTAAACGTACTGATTATCAGGCGTGAGGAGTGCTCGCTACAGCGTTTAGTATTTCATGAGGGAAAACGGGACCATTAGTATACTACATTGTCCGTGTTTGTCTCAATGGAATGTAAGCGTGGTTTTGGTTTCATATAGCCGGGTGTGTTTGCGTCACTAACAAGTTGGACAAAAGTTCTTAAAAAACTGTTTCTGAGAAATGGATGTTTCAAGCAATTTCCATGATAAGCTGAACAAGTGCAAGGAACCAATACGAACAACTTAAGATATGATTGTTTCTGAAAACTGTCAACAGTATAGTGTAATATATCTTGTGCACGGATATTTCGTTCTTAGTTCATTTGTTGCTGCAGCGAAATTTACGCAATCAGTGTATACCTAGCCAACCTGACAACAGTGGAGCGGAATGTGGGTGGAATTGAGCTGGCCTTACCTTGGGGCAACAGGAAACTCGCATCGAATAACACTGCCAAATGACCATGGATCTTTGGTACCGGGATTGCTTGAAGTGCAATTACGAAGCACTTACACGAGGTGGGCCGTACAGTCTATGGTGCCAACGCTTTTAATACCATATATTACCTGAGGTTTGCTGAGGCTGTTGCTATTCGTCAAACAGACTTGATGTTGTGTGTACAGAAGCAAATTGTTATCAGTTTATCATTCCCCTGGCGATTTTGTCATGTTTCTCAAAACTCCTATTGTTCGTTAATGCTTCCACTTTTCCATCGTGTACCCCTCTAACATCATTTTATTTTGGAAAGTTTAAATGTACTTTATGACATTCTCTCCAGCCCCCACTTAACCACTGACTACTATTTAACCTCTTAACACAAATCTTGTAATCTGTTTCTTGTTACGTCACCCAAGAGCCTGATCCTGAATCTTGATGAGTTTGACCTCGCTTATCTCGCCTGTGTTCTTCACCACTGTTGTCAAGATTGCTGACTATATATTAAATACATTAAATTTTCTGGGGCAACACAGAAAATGCGAATAAAATGCCCGTGAACAAAGTACGTTACGATAATACCGTTGTCATTTTTATTCAGTTATTTTGAGGCATGGTTGCGTCGAAGGGTGGCTCTGTTCCTGAATATCATGCAAGATAATCTGGCGAACAGTACCAAGCACCCATTAAAAACTGTCATGGTCCGTAGATATGAGGGTGAGTAATTGCGTTTGATTAGCACCATCCAAAGACCCTTTGGCCTTGCATACGTTTTCTCTCGTTTTCTGTCTCTCGGCTGCGTTCTAATTCACAAGCAACAGAAGCAACATCCTCAAGTCAATTAGTTTGCCACTCGAAGTCCCACGTCATCGATACCTAGACAGTCCATGACAACAGGGCAGCAAGCTGACCCAGTGAGCGCACTCAAGATCGTATTAGCAATGACAACCTGAAGTCGCCAGCCTTGAACAACTCCACATTGATCAGAACCTGCAAGCAAACGGTATGTTCATAGAAGTGGCAGAATCTACCTATTAGGTTACGGTGTTCTTGGTTAACTAATACTTGGTGTGTGTTTGGGTTTCTGTTTGCTGTTACTGTCCAACTGTCCTACATTTTACGTCTACAGACAGTGAGATTAAGCGGAGTTAACAACATGATTAATGTCTCTTCTCAAGCCTATTGGACAATGTATGCATCATTCACAAGCATATGTGGCTTGGCGCTTTCGAATGATACTCCAGTCGTGCCTAATATAAAGTCAGTGGTGTAGTGTTCACCACGGTTGCTTCATGAAACCGTAGCCGGAGTATTAACCCCGGTCATAGCGGGGATCTACACTGCTGATGAGCACTAACACGAACGAAACTCGAGTGTGGTGCATCGTTTCCTAAGCGGTTGGTTGGAAAGTCTATGGGGAATGTGACAACTGTAAGCAGCTGTGATTCATGTTCAAGTCGCAGGGATTACAATTGTTTGCGACGCACCAGCAGTCGAGAAGTTTTAACTTTCTGAATCATCCCTATAAGTTCATTTGGAATCAAGGGTGGTTTATCGAAGTCTACTTTCGATTATTCACTAACAGACCGAATACACAACAATTTCTATTATCGTGGATACCAACCAAACAAACTCAAAAGTAAGTAAACAAATCAGTTTTGACCTGAAGGACCATCAGACGTCCAACTTATTGCCGGACTTTTCATGTAGGTACAATGGATCGTGATAACAGTAGGACCTGTACAACATTCTTATGACCTCACAATTATGGATTTCCTAATCGTATTTCGATTGCTTCTGCAGTGACCAGGCTGCGAACACTGACTCCTTTGGATTAAGGACAGAACACTAGGTGGGTAGATAGGAAAACAAGTTTCTACGGGATTGGGTGTCAGCAAAATCCACCACGGTCTAACTCGTTTTGTGCAGTTACGCTAAGGTATAATTCGAGAAAGACGCTTGTTTGTGTGGCCGAAGTACCCTACTCCATAGCAACGAATAAAGGAGTAAACACAAGGAAAAAGCCCACATCTAGACAGCCCATCTTTGTGGGGAATGTAAACCGCTGGGTTGCTTTTGAACAGGAGTAACAGTAACAGAAGTATTAATACAATGCCACATTTTTTCCTCCCTCTGCTATTGAAGGAAATCCCTTATTTTAAAAATCAACAGCACAAACCGACAGTACACACACTATGTATGTTTATTGCGCTTAACAATGATTTTGTATTAATAGTGAGTTGTTTGGCAGGTTAGTAAGGCAGTTAGTGATACAATTATTAATGCAACTTGTGTGCACAGCAGTAGCGTTGATGGATTCTGGTGTGAATTGTCTGAGAAATTCAGCCACAGCAGTTGTTTCCGTGCATCACTTGATGAATCTAATGAGACTGTGGGACGAGTAGGTGACTGAGACCAAATTTGAAATTTCCGAGCTCCTGGTATGGCTATGTATCTCACCCGGTAGAGAGCTTGCCAAGTTTAATCATCTAGTTTCAATCGCTGATTCCAATCCAGTTGTAACCTGGATATTTTACGATTAGGTCTCATTCGAATTTTGGCTTTGGTTTTTTCGTAAGTTGTTGGTATTTAGCTTATGTCATTAGTGTATAAAAAACCGTGCCCACATTTTAAAATTGGAATTCTCAATTTGTACTTTCATCTTTTATGCTTCGTTTTGTTACTGTTTTCCATCATCTGGCTTATTCCTTAATGACCAGAGGACAACGAAGGTGAAACTGAGGGTTAACTTCATTGACCCGTTTTGTTCTGCTAGACAGGGTGATCAAAAGTCCTGCTTTGGAGCGATACGACGTGCAATATTGTAATACTGACTCCTTTGAAGGTTTCATCAAGTTCTGTTCAGAATTTTGGAATTGCTGATCGTAAAAATTAGTTTGTGTTAACTAAACTGATTAACCATACAACAATTTGCTGTTGTACCATAAACAGTTCCCATCTAGAAACATTGTTTTTGTTTAAAGAAATGTCAGCTCCCACCGACTTTTCCGGTTCCGTCCATGACGATCAGTTTTGTGTTAGTTGAGAATAGTGATGAATTTGGTAACTCCAGTCGATGATTTACGTGTTCTGTTGTCAACCCGGCTTGGCATTTAGATTGCAGTCGTTTCATCACCAAGCGAATTGATATAACCAGTATGTAGGTCTTCAAACATATAGGTTTATGTGATCAAGTTGGTCATCTATCTAAAAAGAGGAGATCTCACCTCGTTTGGTGATGAAATGCTTGCAATCTAAATGCCAGGTTTGGCAAAAATCGAACGCTTAGATTATCTGCCTTGATAAACAATCATTTTATGCTCGTTACCTTACTAAAGCAATCAATATTCATGCATATTTTTTCTTCTTCCCTATACGATAGTGCCTAAATACGACAGAGACCGACTACTTTGGTAACCTAGTTGGTTGCAAAGGTGAACGGAATATACACGGTGAAGTTACTAGGTAACGAAAATGATTCACAATCCTGTAAACTACTAAAACAAAATATATTGTTTGTCCTTTGATCCCAAAAAACAATCTAAATGGCAGTGGAGTCCGCGATCGACACTTCTTCAGATTACTTGCTAAAAACTTCCCCATAGTTGATGTGTTCACTGAAGAGACACATACCATCGATTGAGTATCGAAACGGGACAAACCTGGTGGATCACAAGAACAGTTTCTAGTGATTTTTAAAAAACTTTCTGATATGTTCACTGAATGTGTTCCCTGTGTTGAAATTCCAGATCGCAGGAAAATTGTAAATATTACTGTTACGCTGAAGAAAAGTGTTTCAGGACTTCGTCTGATTTCCCACATATTTGTTGACGTGATCACTTGCATGAGACCAAATAATGAATCCTATGTTCTTCAACAATTAACCTAATCGTAAATTTCACTTAACGCGTCTCTCTCCAGTCTCGTCACCCTCAACTATCTAATCCATTTAGTCTTAGCTTTAAGTAAAATATATATGACTGTAAAGTGAGCAATTTTTTAACACACATACCTCGAGCTGGGAACTCACAGACTTGGAAAGAAAAATACAATGATTATTAACTGCTATAAGAATATATTATACTACTCAGATATTGCGACACACTTGTTAATTTAGAGCGTCTTAACTGTCAAATTTTTGAGCTCGGGTCTGGACTCTACTCGCAACGGCAGTAGGGCGTTCCTACGCGTCAACTGCTTTACCACCTGAGCTACGAAGAGGAATTTTCACATTTGAACTTGATTACTTATCAGTGTTCCAATTTCAGTGGTTTAATTAGACACCAGCATCAACTTCTACAGTAGTTTTGCCTTGCTAATCAAACATCTGAATCGCTCTATGAGTTATATACGATGCAGTGAAACGGATAGATGACTGAGTCCAAAGACGAATATCTCGAGTTGTCTGTACCGTTTCGTAGCTCGGTTGTTAGAATACTTGTAACCTGTGCACATTCTGTTCTTGTTACTGGTTCGAATCTAGCCAATGTATCGAATTTTTACAAATGAGTCTTTCATATTTGTTATCAATCTAGAATTTATCTACAGTAGCACATGCTGAAAATGCTGACCATATGGCTTATCCGATGAGCACCGAAGTCTGCGCAAAAAGGTTGTATTTCATCATAAATCGTCACAGCTGTTTAGTAGTTTCCAAAGTGAACACATCTTGAATCACTAATGGATTGCGAGCAACACTTTACTTCTGAACTGACAAGGAAACTTAACTATTTTCTCATGTTGTGTACACCATACACTCCGAACACTGACCACCCATCAACGTTTTCATCTCTTTTACATGATCACTGGACCCATGAAAGTAGATATACTGGACCAAACAACAGGTGCACAGACCAAGCATTAACAAGTTATGTGCTGCCCATGGATTTCTTCCCGGGGTTCGTGTCTAAATAATTGTGCTAGTCATTAGGAAATGTCAAGTTGATTTGGTAGACAATTCTTATCAGTTATGTGATAATATACTGCGTCGCCTGTGATGGTCTATTTTGTGTGCCGCCGTACGAAGACACTTTGAATTTTTGTACTCTGAATGAACAAAACTAGTAACATTTCAGTTGGGGAAAGCTAGTTTTATTGAAACCAAGATTTAACATACCACATAAGGACTAGAACAGCATGTAATCATCACTAAGCTGCAATAGACCAAGATAAGCTGACCGTAAATAACGTTATTTGTAAAATCAAGTATCCTGATAAGGAATTTGTCCGGAGTTCGTTGGTATATGTATTATTTTTCATAAAGTTGTTAACCATAGTTATAAAAAAATGAAGTTGTGAAAACCGCAGTATAAAATTGCACATGTTTTCCGAGTTATTAAGCAACTAATTGCCATACTTTGTGCTAAAGGTAAAAGGTCGAAGTAATCAAGGCACCTTCACTAATCGTAGTGCTAATAATTGGTTTGTCAAAAATTTTAATTTGACAGATATTAAGTTATGAAAAATGTGGGTTTCTCCTGGATTAAAACGAGTCACAGGAACACCATGCACAAACTCAATAATCGTTTCATTGGATATGATACCAAAACCACGCTGGAGGCTCATAAATGTCTGATTTAGACTCAATTGTCCGCTCAACCCACTTTGTCATATTGTGGGGGACTGTCAGACAGGAAGTGCGAGCATTCCAACTCTCGGCGGAATACCCCAACACAGGGGGGAGAAGCGTTCAAAAACCCACGGCGAGCAGATGGAGAACAGTGTGGGCGACCGGATGAGTCATCGCTCGACTGGATCGGACCAACGGGCGAGACGTGGCAGCCGAAATAATATGGATGAACAAATCGAAGGCGTGATTATTCCAACACTCTCAGGAATATCTCGACAAGGCTGTAGAGTACGTTCAAAGCCTACAGTAAATAGACGGAGGACAGCACGAGCGACCGGACAAGCTATCGCTCAACGAAATCGGATCAACGGACGAGGAATAGAAGGCAGAAAACCCCTGGGTAGAAGGCGCCAATCACACACCTAAACCGGGTAGAAGTGCACACGACGTGCGAGCGGAAACCGGGGGGTGTTGTGGACTGGAATTGTGATTCAAAATCGCGAGCGCTCGTGTGGCATGGTAACTAGCGCGTTGGGCAATAAAGATTGTGCTTTGCTGAACGCCTTTTCGCAACAATATGAGATCCACTAAATTATCCTGCGAAGTAAGAGCCTAAGAAATACCTCCGTATTGGTTCACGCAGTAATTTACCAATGGCACTGTTCATCACAATACTGTACTATTAACAAACAGTTTTACAACTTAACGCTATTCAGTGTAAAACTTGCATAAAACTCCTTCTCATTAAACAGTGGATATTTAATCTCCAACTAAAGTTTTTTTCCACCCTAGTAGAATAAAGTACTGTGCGAGTGTCGTCTGACCTTGAGATTGACAAAGTTGTTATTTGTTGTCTCACTAGCATTTCACAAACAGGAAAATCTGCAGAAAATAAAGATAAGGTTGGTACATCAGTCATAGCTGATCGCTGCTGTTACATTTTGATAGATTTTCCAGTCAGCCTCTTTCGAAAAATGACAGTATATTTGAAACTCGCCTTTATTAGAGCCCTCAATAATGCATATACTCGCCACGGTCGAGACCAGAACTCTGGCTAATCGTTTATACTTCCGTGGGGAAATTGTGTCGATCACTGTGACACTGACGTCAAATTAGGCACGACTAAATTATCAGTTGCAAACGATCTGTTACATTCGCCTGTGAATAGTGCTCAGACTACTCGATCGCCCACAGTTGACATCTAGCAACTGTTCCGTTTACTCTAATCCATGATCACAAATCTGGGATTTATTTCCAAATTGCACTGAGTGTCAAACTTAAACCTGTTAGGTGACGTTTTTAGTTGTTAGTTGGTAGTAAAGGAGTTCGTTTATATGAGCTGAACACCACTCACAACTGATCACAGTCTTCGTAGTCCCACAGACTTCATACTGTGCGCTTTTCAAAAGAAGCGCTATACTCAACTTTTGCACATGTTGGAGCCTGTCACCAATATTGAAAATTCTGTGAACTGCAAAAACTGCGAACAGTCATGATATTAGGGGAAATCTCCCATTAATGAACCTGAAATTAAGGTGTCACTAACAGAGAAGAAACATTGGGGAAAACGATTATTCCTCGATTGCGCAAAAATCGTTGATGAAGCACCAGTTTGTGAGTGAAAAAGCGAAAACCGCTTTATGTGAAATTTGCAGATACAAATTAGAAAGTGTGAAGCAAGATATTACCAATAAGAAACTATTATCTAAATAATTTTGGCAAGTATCTTAAAGAAAAGTGTTCAATTTAGAAAAAGATATCAAAAGCTTTGACAGAAATTTTAAACGTTGTGCGACTAGAATCGAAAGGATCAATAGCACGCAACGTAAGTAAAGACACAAATTCACTTCAAAGATAAAGACACGTAAATTATAAGGTCAGAACATTTAATCCTCTGCCTTATTTATCCTATCACTCGCGATTCAGTTCAATATTTAACAATGACAGTTCACTTGTTAATTTTTATTTTGTGTTTCTTGCTATTCTCACGTTTACCGGTGATGAGTGTGAAGTGAATTCACATACTAGCTATTATGTTCTCACTATTACCATCTTATACACTTATCAGTGACATGTGGCATGAGGAAGTGCCCAGTGATAACTTCAGACACCTCTGGAATAATAATTGGAGTGTTAGAATTACTACAACAAGCTTCGTGAATGAAATGAGAAATGAACAGCAAACAAAACAGAAATATATAAAATTGTTTTAGGATTGATGGACTATTTGTTTTGGTTTTAATGAGCATTATATTTTCGAAACAGAACAATCAATCCGAGTTAACTTCCACCAAATGCTATCCATATGGAACAAATGTGAATCTGTGTTCAAAATTATGGCAGAAGAAATGAACGAACGTTAATAAAACAGAGTAGTGTAACTGTCAAGTATCAACAAGTTTCCAACTGCTCCACAGACAAAGGCATCATGAGTTGTGATAAGCCTTTCCAGGAAGTTATCAAGAGCTCTAAAAAAAACAGACCACAACTGGACGAAGAATGTGGTCTAGCTATAACGCAATACGCTATGTTATACTTCATAGACTATTAATTTCCTGGAAACATTCTTTTTATCAGACCCATCAAAATGTGTCAGTGTAGAACTTGCAAGTTTTAAAAACACTACACAAAAACGTATGTAATGTGCGACCGAAACCGGCGAGCGCGCACAATTGAATTTGAATTGTGTATCGGGGCATGCTGCTTTGTTGTCGACACCGTTTTAGTTTTCGTTTGTGTAAGTCGTGTGCATGGCTTACTGGGCCTTTGGCTCATGCTTGTTTCTTGTTGTTTCCTTTTTACAGGATTGTTGCTGGAACCACCTATTCCGGAAGAATGCTGTCCCCTGGTGTCTCCACATTGCCCCAAAGTTAGTCCGTAAGTGTAACGGACAACCGGAGGAGAAACAGCCGGTTTGCATGCTACACGTAGGTGTAATGAAGATTAAAAACTTCTTGCTTAGAACTGCTAATTACATAATGAATACAGATTAACTGGCGACGTTATTCTTTGTTGCACTCCGTTATAGCTGACTAATAAGAGTGTACACTTACAAGAATATTAACGCATATCGGATATATTTGCATGTTTAGAAGAATTTCAATATTATTCCGGAAGATTACTGTTGATATATGCCTCGGTAATTTTTCGCACGTTACAGATATTGCGAGCTGTACGAGTTCCCCGGCACTGACGGTAACTTTGATACAACCAAAAAATGCAGGAACTCACTGAAGTTATCGTTATTGGATAGTACGAGAAACATACTTACAGTGGTCATTCTGCGGTTAATAATTCAGCACAAACACGTTTGAATTCCATATCACAATTGTCTGGACGCTGCTGGCGCATAAACTATTCATAGCTGACTAAAGTTGACACAGACCACTTGAGTGCAAATGATAGGGTGTGGGTACGAAGCAGACGTAACTGGGGGCAGCATACCAACCATTGCCACCCACTGGTCTCTAACATATTTGGGCAAAAACTGACAGACTGACACGGTAATATCAGAGTGACTGTTTGCATATAATCAGAGGATTCATGGTGTCAGTTGCAGCGTTACTAACGATTAAGTTGGCGATAGACTAATCTGGTTAGATCAATCACGGGATTTGAGTACGTAATAGAACTTTCAGTATATACAGAAACACCATTCATTCTGTTTCCAAGAAGTATAAACTTCTAAGTGAGGTTCAAGTGGTAGATTATTATCAATGAATCACCAGATCTAGACAGTCGCTTTCCATGAAACTCTCGAGCAGTCTCACTATTGTGGCAATTTGGTTTTCCTTGTCTATATAGCTCATTCCGTTGTTTTTGGCATTTTTGTGATATTTTTGTTCACCCTGCCTATCTTTTAGATTAATTACTATAACTGATCTAGTTTAGTAATGATCGCTGTTCATTTGCTCATACATAGTTTCTTAATCGGATGACTCAATTTAGCTTACGTGAATTTCACATGTCAGTTTTATAACTCTGCATTTTCGAATTTTGTACGTAAATTAGAACGCCAATAGATCACATCGATCTTTACAACGATGACAGTGTGTGAGATCTGAATGTCTTCTCAGGGAGTCTGTGTGTTTAGAACAGCGAACACCGTTATGATCTCAGTATAATGAATACCTTAACCACCGCTACGGACATTTGTTCTCACTTTAACTTGTGTACTACAAATGGGGGCAATAGTAACATTTTTGAATCGGATGATGACAGGGAGAAAACGCTTTTAAAATAACCGCATAAAAATTGAGTCATTTGACCGTTATGGAAACACAATTGATATGGAGAGACCAATGCAAGTTGTGGCATAAGACGTCGCTCCCAGATGTTCGAATAACAACTGTCTGGGGTGGGCAAAGCCTGAGTATCTAATTCCGCGTTCGGTTTCTTTAGTTGCCGGTGATAATGATCATTAACAGACGAACATAAATTGTCGACACATTTTGAGAAATTCTTGTACAGTTTACGACCGTTTGACTATTCGTTCAAGACGGACAACTCATAGTATAACAGTGTTAGATTAGATACGTCAGAAAGAGACACTCCCAAATACTAGTCAGTTACGTATTTGCAAGGCTCAGTTACCATGAACGCTCAATTAGGTGTACATCTGTCCACTTCAGTATCACACCAGTATAAGAAAATCCACAAGTTACGTATAGAGGTGTTGAATGTGATAAATAACATGGTCTTTACATTTGAATGACACTTACACCAAATCAGACATAACTCTTATTGTAGTCCACCCCTTTCTGTATCCCTTTTCAATCCACCTATCTCCTTACCAACGTTTTTATACAGCCCTAGTGTATATTCTACTTTGTTGTTGATTTTTTCAATCATATTTTTATGCACAAACAAATCAAACGCGTTCACGTCACCTGTTGTGTACATTCACAGCACATTAGATATGACAGTTCTTTAGCAGGTAAAGATCTTCGGACAGAACGTCAACTTTACAGCTAGACATGGACCAACTGACTTTCTTATGCATCCGTTTTTGTGTCATTCACCTATTCACAATTTAAGTTATACTAGGTATGAATGTGTACATTATGATAGGATTAGTAAACCAGTATAAATTACATCACTTCCAAAACTTTCAAACAAACAAGTACAGAGGCAGGAATACGTGTCGACTTTTAGTTGTATATACACTGGTCCACCATCAGGGAAGGTGTCTTTAAAAAGTGCACATAACATGAATTGAATCGTGAAAAGATAAGATGTCGATATAGCAGAAAGGCTTACACACTTCGACAACCTTTTGGGTTAAACGGGATGACCCGGTGACTAGACGAACAAAGTCATTCACGCAATCAGGCATAAAGATTAACAGTTCTGCACTAAAAGCAGAAATGAGAGAAGGGATTGCTGGACCTCATACGAGAAACCCACGGAACGGCCTACTAGCCATTGGCCTCAGATGCACTCTAAACTCCACGCTTTGTTCTGCCATATTGAAGGTTATACTCTAAGACAAAGACCATAATTAAGATCCATTAACATTCGGATAGTATCCAGCATACAAATAAACCAATCATTGACTTAGTCACATATCAACCTCGTAATTTCTATTCGCTGCACGCACACTTGTCTCCTCTGGTTGTTAACGTGCAATTTATTTAACAGTTTCACTCATGTGGGCCACTGGTAAAGTGAGTGATATTATTATGCCAACTAGAGTGCGGTCAGGATACTTTGTACGAAAGTTAGTTCTCATGATGGCATTGCTGTTGCAGCGGCAGCAATGGTGGTAGACAATGCTTCCAGTGCGGCTAACCTGAAGTCGTCTCAGACAACAGATCTCTCACGACTACTCTACATTGGCCTCATAAAATTTGGTGGCTAGTGACTACCAATACGCATGACCACAGGCAAAGTTAATCCATAACTCGGAACTTTTAGCGTTGTTATGTGCTTCCTTTCAAAAATAAGCGTTCAGTAATCCAGCCCTGAAATCCGACTGAAACTCACTTATATTTAAGACACAACGCGTCATTCACGCCACTGTGATGATCTACCGGTCGTTTTCAGTTCAGGATGTCTCATTATCATTTCCTCGTATCTTGATGTTAATTTATGATGTCCCAAGGAGGTTCTCCGCGGTTCAACAGCGAACAGCGTCGCATGGATAATGTGTGCATACGTAGGTTAACAGACACAGGGATTGACTGACTCTTACACAGTGAAAGAAAATATTCATCGGGTGCTTCTCTGGATGTCGCCCGTTAAATTCCATGCAAACTTTTCTTTACTTAAAATTCGGTGAATTTCGGAAAACCAATTCAATCTTATTCGTACCCTCCAGCTCTATTTTACAATAATTGAAACAAACAACTTTCAATCTACCCTTACTACCCACTCACGATAGTGGTGATCTGGTCACTAATCCGATAATTATCACAGAATAAAATGTCGGTAAATTTGCGCGCCAATCGAAATTAGCTAAGACAGAGGTGTGGTATGGTTTCTGTGAGAATGTGCTGAATCATCAGCTGACCGCTTCACGAGTACACGGACATTAAGCGTTGATGCCTCTCATGTACAGTGAATACGCCCAGTTTAGTCAAGAAATGAAACATGTAGCAATTAATGTTGTTTCCAGTCCTACATCACCAGGTTAAATACAGCAAATTTATATGAGCTAACCGGGGTAGTGCATCAGTGAGGTGATGAATGGTAAGCCTTAATATCAACTTAATCAGACCGATGACATCTAGTTATGTAACATCAATCACGTGGGTTGTACACGTTAGTGAAGAAATCGGCACGCCTTTGTCACAGATCTACTCGACGTATGGATGCATGGCTAAGAGAGGTCCCATGTTTTGATCAGATGTTTTCATGTTCATAATTGAGGTAAGTGTAAACGGACTGCAATATCCTCTGCGATTGCTAGTAAACGATCTTTGACACACCTTGATTGCGCACCACAAGCTCGATAGATCAGCTTAAATGAATCGGCCAGATTGATCGGATGGTTTGATTTAATCAAGGGCATGGCGACTGCGGATAAACAAACTTTTATCGATTCTCCAGCTATCCATACCGGATGATGCTCCCGTGTTCTGATTATCACCATATAGCTTTTCCCACAGGAACAAGCGAAACTGTAAACATGTTGACAGATAATCAGAGCTTTCATTTCACTGCGAGCGAGTGCGCAGTTTTTGGCATTCGAACGAACAATTCACTATGTGTACGTGCCCGGCTGTGATCTTCAAGCGCACAGGAGCACATAGTGTGGGTGCTACTGAAAGTGATGTGGCGAAGTTCTCTACCTCAATTCGAACGGTGACCCGAGTACCGGCTGACAAATTGTGTAGATCGCCTGATGAGCTAAGTATCAAATTATTGACAATTCCTACCTCTCGTCACTAATGTTTTATATCGATAATCGTTGAGTCAAAAACCAGTAGGTCAGCTTAAGTACTCGGTCACTGAGAGTTAATATCACAGAACAGACCAATTAAGGAAACAATGTAGAACTGTAATTGACAACTAATTTGATTCCTCAGCATAATAAAAATATGAATAAAAATCAATAATATGAATAAGAAATATGAATAAAATATGAATGCATAACAAAAATGTCACTTCGAGTGCTGTTAGTTAATAGGCTGAGAAGGAAGGATCCTCAATCCTTAAGCACGAAACAGATTCAGCAAATTTTCTCTCAAATGATACGGATTATTACCGTTGTAGGTTGAGAAGCAACTGTTTCTACGGTTGTTGCTACCAAGGTGGTGACAGCTATTGTGGACTCTGACATTCGATTTTCTCTAATATATTGTTCACTTCCTCGTACTGATATACGAATGGTCTGTAGTATGAACTCGTAAAGATGCAGCGAAATTTTTCCGGACATAAATCGTGCAATATCAGCCTAATGCCTATTTTAATCAAAGACTTTCTTCGGACGGATTTGAGAATCTGCAGGCAAATAACTGGATGAAATGCAAAACGTTTATCAGTATGAACCTAAAACCTATCGAGCATCAAGGTCAATAATCAGAACATATAGACCACGGTCAATTCATTCATTCTTTTCCCGTCAAGAACTTAAATAAAGAAGACAGTAGGTTGAAATTGCACGATTTATGTCCGGACAAATTTCAACAAATTCCAACGCCCTGTGTAAAACAACCGGTACCCGAGTCAGCCAAATCCAACGTTATTTATGAATATTGATGTAGATGCGGATAATCCTACACGGACAGGACTGAGCGCCAGTTGTGAACCATGGTCATGGAGCATATCCCGAAGTGGGTCAAGAAACAGATCACGCAAATACATGACGTTACAGTCGCGCATAGAAACAGAGCGCCTGCATCATCCATTACGCGTCATATTCTAATGACGCAACACCCATGCGATCCCACAACGGCATTTCGCGTCATCTACTCAACGTCACACAGGCGAACACTGCGCTATGACGAAGCAGTTGCAATCCGAAAGTTCAAACCGGTATGGTGTGTTCGGTGACAACTGTTTGTAGGGTTGTCGTTACCGTGGTGGTGACAATGATTGAGCACTCTGACAATTGACTTTCTCTGGTATCTTGTTCGTTTTCTCATACTGATATACGAATGGTCTGTAGTATGTACTCGTAAAGATGCAGCGAAATTTGTCCGGATATAAATTGTACAATATCGGTCTATTATTTCCTTCACTTAAAAAATGGCAATAATAATCTTAATTATTGACGACCGAAAAGTGTGATTACACCTTTTGTACAACAGACATTCAACGAAATTATGTGTAATATGCATTCCAACGTAATGGCCAATTTCCATGAAGCCCATGTGCACGGAAAGTACAGACAGGATAGAAAGTGTTAACGTTAAAGATGTTTCCACGCACACATTCAGGACACAAATGGCGAATGCATCACTCACATACACGATCTCGAATGTCAACCGGCCTTCAGTGTATTTCTATTTCTAAATGTTACCGACGCTGTGCATCTTCCGTGTTTCCACCACAGTTGTGTATTGGTTATATTCGAGATCACTGTCTTACCAGGAGTACGTGTCTGTCTCCATACACTGAGCCTATTCCACCATCGTTTATAGTATAAAGCATTGCAAATACAAGCGCATGACACTGTTGGTGAGGAGGAGCGATCGTGCTATACTACTCACAATAACTGGTCCAGAGCATATATTTTGACATTGAAGTAGCCGCAGGAAAAATGCAAGAAGAAACATCGGAGAGCAGCATCGCATGAGATGGTTCTTGGGACGTAAGGGAATGTGGAGGAACTGAACATTGACGTCTGTGGTAACCATGACGTTCCGGAGCAAGTACTGTGCGCAGATGAGTGTTTTTGTTTGTTGTTATGTTTAAACGCCTGATCCATTTGTTGGTTTCCCGAATACATAACCCTTGTGCCATCCGCATTCTTTGCTCACAATAGTTACACAGGTGCTCATAGTCATATGGGACGACAGAAGGGGGAGTTAATTCAACCAATCATATGACCACCGAGTGATTGAAAATCCACACGTTTCGCGGGCGACACATAAAATTTATGTTACGAGGTCGGCGGTAAAATAAAGGGTGAATTTCAAGACAGGTACTATATTCAGGCTTAACATTTTCTGCTGCTTTAGTATGGTGATAAGCCTTGTGTGATGTGTTGATCCGGAGTGATATACTGCTTAGGATTTCAGTCCTACCATGTTCAACTGTGTCAAACAGGTCAAACGAGAACGGCCAGACAACGGGTAGATACGCTGACATGGCTACATCTCGCACTGGTGGTGCTGTGGCTGTAAAATACACTTAACTTGGAAAGTTATTTACGGGAAGACGTCCATTGCAGTGCATGTAAAAATATAGAGCAACGGACGCAAACGCTATTCTGCATAGCCGTCGGATGCTCACATTCTTGGCAGCAGTGAGGCCATATTCTCTTTAACGATACGTTATACATCGCATACAGTCACGTTTCCAGTAGTCGCTTCTAGTTCGTGGTCTCTCTGGTGTTCACACTTGCCCTTTAATTTTCACGCGTGTAAACCGTGCTGCACTATCCACAAATGAAGCTGTATACATTGCAACAGTAGGAGTGCCTAGGTAGGTATAGACGTCTATAAGTACACGACATCTATATTTGTAATTACAGCACCGTTGTTCTATGCTTATGGAAAGAGGTGATAAAAAGGTACTCTAAAACTAGAACAGTCAGGTCATCCACTGTTGGCCGTGACCACTAGAGTATTATGTTGTAAGGTCGAATATATAAAACACTTCAGAAATTTGTTGTAGATTTGATTATAGCCACGGCGCGCAGCAGTGATCAGACTCAAACAACGATGTTCTGTTCAACATGATTCGGGATTGGGTTGAACTCTCAATGTCAAGTTAAGCAGGCTTTCGTGTTATTGGCTTCAGGTAAATCCCTCACCACCCCGTGTGTTGCCTTGTTAATCAGACTGTATAGTCAGGGGACGCATGCGGAATTGATCCAAACTGAGGCATGCCCGTGGACTAAGGATGCTGTCTACTAGGACGTGAAAAGTACATAGGCCGTTAGGTCGATGCAACACTAGACGGTCAGAACACCGGACCGCACTGAATTCGATATACTTGAAGGAGTAAAAGTTTGACTTTGAAGCCTTGTGTGAGAGGAGGCTTGCAGACCAAGGTATCTGTTTTGTAATCGCTGGTCGCAACATTCCACCGCTGATAGACGAACCACAAGGCATCAGACATGGAATCAGGTCTACGGGACCGCGAATCGATTTTGATGAGTCTTGAACAATTCTTAGTGCTTATGACCCAACCATACATCGCCGATGATGGAAATGTCCGTTTCTATGATTAGTTCTTCAACACAATTCGTTCGACACCAGTAAATGGCCAGCTTTTTCTTCTGGACTTCAGCGTACAGGGTGGGCGCAACTCAGCTGTCTGGTTGGCTGTCCTTGAATCTCATGACAGTAGTTTAGCCCATGAGAAAGGTGAGTGTCTCCATCACTGACGTGTTACATATATGAGTTTCTTGTTGGATGTGAGCAATTGCACAACGTGAATTCATCTATGAAAAGGTTACTACCATTTGCTTGCTTACATAATCGTACGACAGCGGCACATTCATGAAACACACATCACGCAAATGATGAGTGGTACCGACTGCGACACGGAGCATAGATTGGTTAGGACCAACTTGGTTCTGAATACGTTTACTGTAAATCAGCCAACCAACGACGAACTCTGGATGTGAAACAATCAGACACCTCAAAGTGAAGGGTTACTTTCCAACACGCTACCACCGTATTTCTCGAAAACGTCATACACCCATTGCCCTTAACGGCATGTTGTAATACATTAACAAGCAGGCCAAGAAAGCAGCCGCTGGAACAGTATCGGAAACGTCCGGATAAGATCAACTACAACGATGCCGCCATCTCGAATCCGCTACGAAGGGGAAATTAGGTCGTAGACTCAAGCAATTAATATAGATATGTAAAATCTCACTGGACAGCTTCTCCAAATCAAGAACGACTAATGAATGGAACAAGATTAGTTGAGGCCGAGCTGTGCCAATCATTAGCAACATAAATAGTTCTACGAATGGCCCAAGATGATGTTTGGTCAGTTTCTTTAGTCTGCTTAATGGTTAGCGGACGGGACCTGTGATATTTTGTACACAATACTAGAAGACCACACAAGCATTTGGTACAAACAGTCCGGTATCTTAGGGAGTCGACCTGCTACTATCGATTAAATGACAGTGAACAATCTGTCAAAACAGGTCTTTGGAGAACCACTTGCACTCTCTGCGGATCTGACAGAAACTCAGTGGATCATTGAATAGTTGCGAAACGTAAAGGTTGTGGGTGAAGATGGCTTACTAGAAGATCATTCCAGGCATGATGGTTCCGTTTTTGGAAGTGCCCTTCTCCAGTAAGTTCGTTCTATCTGGCAACAGGAAACAAACCCTCTGGAAGTTAAAAGGTACTCACGTTGTACTGTTGTTTAGAGGTAAGTGGGATAAGAAAAGCACCAACTGTTAGCTGGGCATCGGCCTGCTGAGAAGCGCTGGTAATGTTTTAGCAGAAATACTGTTGTTGATCAAATATGGAGACGTTGGAGACAAATACTTTTGAGAAATAATGAACATTCTGAAACAGTTTTGTCACTGTTGACAAAATATCTGGCTGTTGCCGATTTCAGGAAAGGTGTCGTAAATATAACCAGCTTTTGCATACTCTCATTCGATTGGGTGAGTCCTGAGGCGTTATGGAGTGTGCTGGGTAAGTCTGAATGACTGGTAAGTTCGTTAGCTTAATTAATATGTTACCTGCTGGTATGACGGTAAAAGTGTATCTACCCCCAGATGATAACAACATTTTTAGAGTTTTGTCTTGATTGCAACCTTGATCAGTTTGTAGTTCAGTGTACTACTAGCAGCCGTTCTTCTGAACTCCGAAGACGACATTCAAATGAAATACTGCACAAGTGGTCATCTATTCAGTAGTTGACGTTTCCGTACTGCAAGCATGTTGCGTAATCCGACCGTTCGAGTGTTATTGTTAGCGCCATTTGAACGCAATGAAGAAGAACTACAGTGAGTGCTTACGGCTTTCGAAACCATGGCCACCAAATATGATATGGTTGTCAACACACGTAAAACATTTCCTTCCAGTCTTCTTCATGTTAGGTGATACGCCTGCGTTTGGAATCCATATCAAAGAAGATATTAACAGGCTTGCTGTGTTTGACCATCGTTGTCTCCGCGAATTGGCCCATATTAAGTGGACTGATCGCGTGAGCAATATGGCAGTTCATCGGCGCGTATTCCGGAACGCTCGGGATGCGCGATCAATCGGTCAACTAATTACGGTACACAGCTTGCGATGGTTGGGTCACGTACTCCGTATGTCATCTAATCGTTTACCGTACCGGGCATTATATGCTGAGGCCACCAACAATTGGGTCAAACCACGAGGTGGTCAAGCAACAACGTGGTCACAAAATATGAAGACCTTGACTGCTCCATTGAGCAAAGTGGGTAGGTGTCGCCTGCCTGGCTGGGGTCCTCGTGATCACTCAAACCGCTGGTTGGAGATGCTATCCGAGATGGCGATGTGTCGCAGTCAATGGCGTACCTGTATCCATTCCATCTCCGCTTCTTCCTCTTAGTCTTTTCTCAATAATTTTCACCCTTCTTAGTAACGTTTTCTTCTAAGATATTCCACGTCACTGTTGAGGTGAACGGCGGCCCGAGCCACAGTACCTTTTGGTCAGGCTCATGGCTGTTATGATGATGATGATCAAAGGAAATACTGTGGATAGCTGCATAATTAGCCGAAAATCACTGTAGCAATCATGCAAGATAAGTTTCAGCCAACAGACTGCTTCCATAAATTCTTCTTTTTGGGTGGTACAACTATATAAAATCAAGTGAGGATTGGAAGATTATTACTGAGCTCGTAAGGAAGAGAATATGTGAATGAATAACTTATTAACACTACTTCACTGTGGGTTGGAACACAAACAAATTCAGTCCTCGATTGTAAGTGTTAAACAGGTCAAATCACTAGGACGGGGACAAATTGTGTCACGGGTTGGGTGGCCGTGTTTGGACACGTAAGCCTCAGAGTTTGAACGAAATATTTCTGAACTCACGAATCCGAGTGACTAAGTCAAATTGCGACCACCCGCAAATATAACGACAGCGTGTGACATTTGACCTTCCATGACAAGGGACCCGGTAGATGGTGCGAAACACTTTCTTCTTGTCTGTGTGCCGGTTACAATCGCTCAAATGGGCGAGAATTGATGTTATCCCAGAATGAAGCTAAGCTGGGCAGTGTTCACGGATTCTTTCAGATAAACGCCTAGTAGTGCGACCTACGTATGCTGAACCATAGGAACAATCAAATGAATAGATCATTAAAAAAAAAACATTATCAGACCAATTATCTTCCAGATTCAATGAGAACCGTCCGTTTTGAGTGAAATTTGGCAACAGGGGTTGCGGCATAATAAGTCTCGTTGATATCATTATTGGCTTAACGTGATACCAACTCCGCCGCTGCGTCACCTTTGACTGATAGGGCTAAGCAGACGTTATTCATACCGACGGTGACCACTAAGGGTCGCGGATACTTGTCTTGCATGTTGGTGAATAGTTCGAAATGGGCATTGCTATTAAGAATCCCTCGTAAATTCTTCAATTCCTCTTCTATTGGGTTTTCTGTACATATGTTCTTTGCTCTGTACGTCAGACAACGCGCCAGAAAATGTGTGAGATTGATAGACACATAATTGTGAAAGTGCACATATTGATCGATCCACGTTTTCTTTCTGAACACGCTTAGCTGTAACAAACCATCTGACCTACGTATCAGTGCCATACCAAGATGAAGGTAATGTTGTTATGAGCCTTGTTGAATTTTTCTGGAAGCTTCTGAGTGTCGTATAAACGAAAAAAAACGCAAAAGATATCGTCTAAGTACATTCAATGAAGTGGAGTAAATCAGCCTTCCGATCATATTTTCCTTTCTTATCGATCAACCAATAAGCTAATCATCACTTAATTTTGTCTGATAGCACCAGCCAGAGAATAATTCATCGCAACATTTTGTCTCATGACAGCTGCATAGGTTTATGCTACTCGGGAAGCGGTCTGTAACTGAGCCAATCCATTAACTGCGAGGTGAGAGTTCGAGTGACTAAGCCTAACGCCGCTTTCGGGCGTTTTGAGAGACGTGTCTGGAAATACCGCAGTCTGAAGATGAAAACCATGTTGCTCGTCAACCGCGCAAGTCTACGCTGTTGTAGGGCAATGAAACACAGGCATTGCATCAGCAGTATGTACGGTATCTGGGCCACCTTCGCCAGTAACGTTTAAGATGAATTTCCCGTATTCGGCGGTTCGACGTGGTTCTGAACAATGGGGTGCCTCGACGAAAATATACCAACAGGATTGAAGCTATGCTGATGCTCCGTCGGTCTCCCTGGTTGACATCCACTCAGAAGATGGTCAGCGAATGGA
The DNA here is from genome assembly GCA_014338405.1 of Paragonimus skrjabini miyazakii. Classification (NCBI taxonomy): domain Eukaryota; kingdom Metazoa; phylum Platyhelminthes; class Trematoda; order Plagiorchiida; family Troglotrematidae; genus Paragonimus; species Paragonimus skrjabini miyazakii. The sequence goes on from JTDE01000917.1 coordinate 126,214, forward strand.
TTCTGTAGCAGCTGTTATACTGACAGCTCAAAGCAGATGAGTGGAATCTTAGTGGTCAGAATGTGATACCAGCCTCCTACGTTGTACTAACAATCGTAGATCTTAGGAGAACGCTGCCTGAATCCGAGCTGTGCTGAGGCGTTCTACTTAGACCAGCGTTCAAAAACCCAGAGTGGCAGCTGCCTTGAATTCAAACGGATGGCACGCAAATGATCTTTTGGCACCGTAGGTCGTGGTGACGTGAATATATGGAGTCGTGGTGAGTACGGACGTGAATGCACTGGCCGTCTCGTATTCGCACGCCATCAGCGTGCCCGTAGTACACCGTCGATGAAACGATGGCGAGTTTCTTGAACGCATGTAAGATAGTTTGATTATATATGTATATATCTTTGTTTTCATCCGTATCGACCAACAAACTCGATCGTCTGGCAAACTAGCCGCTCTCTTTCCAAAACACGGGTCACGATGGCCTATTAGCTGTTCCTTTATTTGAGCTTTGTTGTTACGTGGAGTGTTGAAACTTTTGCTCGGTTTTTCAATTCAAGCTTACGTTTCTGTTTGTCTGGTTGGTTCTCTGCAGAATGCACTGATATGTACAGGTATATCAAAACTCTTCTGGTCTGGTAATTTCAAGATCTTCTCTCCTAACTTAAAACATATCAACGAAACATTTCAACTGTTGTTTCCAAAAGATTTCGATATCACATTCATATTAACTTACCATCTGGCTAACTAGCATTCGCCACCTGCAACATAACGCCCTCTACTCACAAGCCTGCTGGTCACAGTCTTTCGGGTTTACACTAGATATATGGTGTGTAAGTGAGAGCAAAAGGGGTGCAGTTCATACCGTTTATAGCGACGTATATGCGTGAGTGCCATTTGGCACCGACATCAATGGTAGGTTGATCAAGAGAATGATTATGCAAGATGTATGTTTGTATCATGTTCTCTGCCTATACCTCAAAGCAAAAATATAAGAAAATTAAAAACAGAGCGTTTCCTTCACGGACTCGTACCAGGTGAAACGGCTGAAACAATCCAGAAAAGATGATTCTGTATCGGCAACAGACGGATGAATTTTGTGGATGACAGCCAAAGCTATATTTCAACTGTTCCATCATGCCTACTCCTTTGATAGTGATACACTCAAAGGCTACATTAACCGGACTGTACAGTGTTCCAAACAAAATATCCACCATATTCGGTCCGCCCAGTTGATCAGGAAAATGGTTCAACATCGACAAGTGACAACACACTATGACTTTCTCAGCAATATAGGTTAGAAGTAGTGAGGATTTTATATTTTAAAAAACCGTGTAACATGGGTTACTCCAATAGTAAATATAAGTTGATGGATGGATAATCATCAACAGAAGTTGCGTTAATATCGTGTTCCTACCTCTCTTTTGGACCATCAGTTCGCTAGACTTATGCGATATACACAGTTTTGTTCCGAATGTAACAACTGTATTTTATCAATAATACTGTTTATTGATGTCTCCCGCTAATATTGTTGAATCTCACAGCTTTAAGTTTGCCTTACATTTCAGAACATTTTGTCCTATGCAGACACAGAATGACGAAAAATATCGAAATAGGACAAACAGGCTACAGAATGTATTACGGTAAAGGGATAGCATACTCAACATAGTGGTTTGCATCAGAGTCGAATATATAGATTTAAAAACTACAATGTACCACTTGGTGATCTCGATAGAAACGAAACAACCCGTGAGAATTAAGCGCCACAGAAAGAGAGGTAGCAGTTTTAAATCTGCAACTTCGAAATGGCGGATGTAGATGGAACAAACGACGCTCTAAGAAAACGACTCAAAGAATGTACACATGAATTCACAGAACGACAAGTAAATGGAATTTGTTTGACGCGTAATTTCGTGTGAACAGGCCAGATGTCACGGAAATTTGAGACAAAATTCGCGTTAGTTCTTCGCTACTGATAGCTTGGCAGTAGTGTATAATTCCCCTTAGTTTGCTTCACATTGACGACCAGGGTTGTTAATCCACTGATATTTGGACCACGTCTAACACATTGGTTTTCCACTACTTTCAATCCACTCGTTGGCTATTTTTGGCTGTCTTCCGGGCTTATCAACCCTGTCCCGTGAAAAAGTTTAGCAAAGAGTCGCGGTATGCTATGAAACGTCGTTCCGTTGCTCTGCGCACTTACGCTATATAAACGTGGGCAGCTCTCAATGCACTAAGGACAATGGTGCTACAGTGAGTTATTCATTTGTGAAGTTTTGTATGTGACTTTGACTTCTGCACTGGTGTACGGACCTCACTGTGCCTTAGAAGAACAGCATAAGTAAATCACAAATGAGTTAGCAACTACAGATTTCGGCATCTAGCGTTCTCATAGTAGGGAATGTGGTCAAGATTCTCTGGGCAAGCGTTTCCGGTGAGAAGCAACGACCATGAAACAGTTGACGCGCTTCCAGTGTACATTGATCATCATAAACATACTATTTTAACGACCACTCAATTTGACTCAGAAATCCCAACCACTGCGTTGTCGGTTTTAATCAACACTCAGTAACCGTGTCTTCTATCAAGACAGCCAAGCTGTGTCAAATCGAAGATGGTTGTGTTCATAATTGAGAATTTGAAATGGCCTTTCATGAGGGCAATGGTGCAGTGATCAATGCGGTTGTCTCAGAGGAGTGTGGCAGATGTTCAAACCTCGGTCGTCGCAAGGATGTGCACTATTGATATATCACAAATTGAACATCACCCACAATTGATTGCAGCTTTCGCATTCCCATAGACTTTCCAGTCGTCCCCTTTCGAAAAGAAGCGCTAAACTCGAGTTTCGCTCTCATTAGAGCGGGCATAGTGTTTCTATCCGAAAGAGGATGGTTATGAAGCCAATCCGAAAGGGGAATTTGTGATCAACCGTGATTTGAAATTAATCAACAAAACCCGAAAGCTCATCAGAGAGACTTACTACTTATAGCATTTCACTTTGCCTTCAACCTACAAACGTATGCTTACTGTCCGTCTCCTATGTTTCACAGATCACCTTGAACTATTGTACTCAACTTCACTGCATTACTATAGTTTTCTCACGGTAGCAATAATATCCTTGTTGGTTAGTGAGTTTCTTTTGTGCTGCAATAACTCCCTCTGGTTAATCATTACATGCCATTGTTATGCTGATTCACTCATGAACTATGCCATTGTAATTTCGTATCGGTATTAAGACATCAATCCTTTTTTTTAGTCAGCTATAACAATCTTCTGTTTTCCACAACTGCTTAGTGGTTTAGCCCAATTTACGGCCGTTATAAACAGTCTCCGGAATTGTTCTTCTTGACTCACTGAACAGTGAGTTAACTCGATGAAATGCTGGTGTTATATATCTTGTTCACTTCATACCAATTTCGAACTGTCTTCTTGTCTATCGATTTAGTGACTCAACCGACTCTAATATGCCGTTCGTATTTGTAGTTGACCTACGCTGAACCCTATACTATCACGTAACTGCTTATAGGTGTTTGAACCCATTTACCCTCGCCTGTCTACGAGTTCTCTATGGTAATCTCATTGAGGACTCACAGCTGACCACTGATGTTCTTTATTACATTTCACCTTGGTCTTTCGTAACGTACTGAGACCATTCTTATCTACCACTGCACCCTTATACGTTGCCCGGTCGGATTGAACATTGATACGTCAATCCGAGCTGAAGCTTAGTAATCACATGATGAGCACTGATCGATCGTATGAACCTAGAAATAAGGTCTGGAATTCCAATGTCGTCTGCAGGACCGCAGAAACCTTTATTCATATGCGTACGATATAAATGGGACAATGTAGCAATCTTCATGGGATGGAGTGGATAGGAGTGGTGGCGAGGTACTGTAGTTACCGGTCCTAAGAAGTGGATTCCGGAGAAATACTGAAAAAGAGGAATCGAATGCACTGGAGAAAACGAGTACCACCGAATGAAGAGCATCTACTCGAAGAGGAGCAAGGATTATCACGAACCAGGAGTAGATTATGCTAAGAAAAAAGGGAGGATGTAAAAGATTTGGATTGGTCAAACGCATCGATACGAAGTCAACCAGGGATTCGCAGAAGACTACGGCCAATCAGTGTCGTCAAGACGAGCAGACTGGTATGTCAGCGTGGGAACCAATCAGGACGGCACGCTGCTCCAGCATCGGATTGTGTTATAACGAGTGTCGGATTAAAACAAGTTGTTTAAGTGTGTCACGTGTTAAAACAAACGAGCCACTAGCGAAGTGGAGCCGATCAATGGAAAAACTGAAGCGACAGCACCAATTGTATTCCTTCATTTTACTGATACGTCTTGTCTATAAAATAACCAATAGAAACCCAATAAATCGAGATTTGTCTAAAATGACGGCCCCAGAACCCTTATCCGGCTTAAGTATCATAACGTTTTTTGACTTAAGCTCTTTTAACGATTGTAGGTGTTGTTTGGTAATAGCACACCGGCCGTTGTTCGGCGTCATGATAAACCCATGAGCTATATCCGTAAATTTAGTTTTTAGCCAGCCTAGATTGTCGGCACTGGTTGGTTGGAGATCACCTAATTGGTCGAAAAGATTCTCAAATTGGGCTTCAATGGAAATACGATTAGGTTTGCGCAATGGTATTTTATAATCAAGACCTAAAGCCAACGCTTCTAGTTGCAACGAATTCAGTTGTACTGAAGAACAGTTCAATACGTACTTACTGGGATCCATTGGAGTTGGTTCTTCAGCATGCTTCGTACGTGATTTCCGCAAGCGATTAGTATAAGTCCTCTTCGTACGGTCGATGATTGTCTTGCAGAATAGTGTGAACACGATACGACTGCATAATGTCAAGTTTTCAACGATTGACAACAGACGACAATGCGTTTCACGCAGATCAGCCAGTCGCATTTGTGCAGTTTCGATGTGAGCAGTCGCAATACGTCTAAGGTTACTGTTGGTCACCTTCAGTTTGTTCTTCCTCAAAAGCCGGAGAAATTGATAGGGGTATTGACCTTGTTGTGTGCACTCAGTGAGGAACGAAATTTTCACAAGTTCACGAGCAATCTTGCATCTCAAGCTGGCCACACGTCGCAGTGATTTGCAAGTCTCAACGGGAAATCGTCGTTTTAGAAATTTGAAACAGTTAGTTCCCTTCAGAAGTTTGAACAAAACAGTCAGAACACGAAAACTGGTAGATGCAAGCATTTCGTATTGACTCATCAGTACCAAATTTACAATAACATGGATCGGTTTTTTTTATAGCAGACAATTCAGAGGGTTGATAATCAATAAGCCAGCTCTGTGTGTTCAGAAAAAACTGTTTGTGAACTTGACCCTTCCTTGGACCTAGTGACTTATCTTAACCCGCTTATTGATTATCAACCCTCTGAATTGTCTGCTATAAAAAAAAACCGATCCATGTTATTGTAAATTTGGTACTGATGAGTCAATACGAAATGCTTGCATCTACCAGTTTTCGTGTTCTGACTGTTTTGTTCAAACTTCTGAAGGGAACTAACTGTTTCAAATTTCTAAAACGACGATTTCCCGTTGAGACTTGCAAATCACTGCGACGTGTGGCCAGCTTGAGATGCAAGATTGCTCGTGAACTTGTGAAAATTTCGTTCCTCACTGAGTGCACACAACAAGGTCAATACCCCTATCAATTTCTCCGGCTTTTGAGGAAGAACAAACTGAAGGTGACCAACAGTAACCTTAGACGTATTGCGACTGCTCACATCGAAACTGCACAAATGCGACTGGCTGATCTGCGTGAAACGCATTGTCGTCTGTTGTCAATCGTTGAAAACTTGACATTATGCAGTCGTATCGTGTTCACACTATTCTGCAAGACAATCATCGACCGTACGAAGAGGACTTATACTAATCGCTTGCGGAAATCACGTACGAAGCATGCTGAAGAACCAACTCCAATGGATCCCAGTAAGTACGTATTGAACTGTTCTTCAGTACAACTGAATTCGTTGCAACTAGAAGCGTTGGCTTTAGGTCTTGATTATAAAATACCATCGCGCAAACCTAATCGTATTTCCATTGAAGCCCAATTTGAGAATCTTTTCGACCAATTAGGTGATCTCCAACCAACCAGTGCCGACAATCTAGGCTGGCTAAAAACTAAATTTACGGATATAGCTCATGGGTTTATCATGACGCCGAACAACGGCCGGTGTGCTATTACCAAACAACACCTACAATCGTTAAAAGAGCTTAAGTCAAAAAACGTTATGATACTTAAGCCGGATAAGGGTTCTGGGGCCGTCATTTTAGACAAAGATGTCTATGTGCAGAAGATGTTATCAATATTGAGTGACCAAACCAAGTTTCAACGAAATCGAGATTTGCTTGGTGCCACGAAGACTGGTTTTTGTTTTCGTTCCGGGAGGCCGTGATTTTCAACAATACGATAATGCGCTAGACGGAAATCGGAGTCTCCTCCTCGTGATAATTAACACTGAAAATCTCGCTCCCAAAATTAACGCGACTCTCCACGTAACTGCTCCCAAGAGAAACCAAAAGTTAAAGTCACTAATCCTCTAATCAGCATAGCGGAATAAAGGTCGGACAGGCAAAAAATAGCGAAGGCTGCTGCTCGACTGTTCTGGACAGTTCAGCTCATTCTGATTGGATCAATCCGTTTAATCGAGAAAGAAAGCGATTCTGGAAGGAAAAAATGAACTCTCTAACAAAAAGAGATAGAGTTTTTAAGGAATAACAATTGAACTCCACTTCAGCTGATCTTCAAGCGGCGCTGAATAAGTCTATTTTAAAAATTACAAAATATGCATCGCTTCCTATCTCGTTGTCTGAATAAGAACATCTACTATACCTGTGTATAATGGATGTTTAGCTCCAATTTCAAGAGAAAGGTTTCACACAGATCAATGGAGTGGTTATAAGTCCAAGCCTTGCGGATATTTCCGTTGTCCACATGGAAAGCAAACTGAATTGACATATCGCGGCAAGCGTTGTTTATCGAAGGTATGTTGAAGACATTATTGTGATTATCAACAATGAACAACACGTCGATATGCCAATGAATGGACTGAAGTATAGTCTTGAGAATCTACGATTCATGTTGGAGTTGGGAAAGGATCACCGTTTGCCGTTTTTGGACGTATTGATCCAACGCAGAGATGACACCGTAAGACGCTCAATCTACCGAAAGTCTACATGAACAGGGTAGTACTTGTGCTATGGTAGTTTTGTCACAATTCAGCACAAACGGGTTTTAGTAACGATTTTATTCGATCGAGCTAGCAGAATTTGTATAGCTGGTACAATAGACAGAGTATCATTGTCTTGAAGACACACTGAAAGTAAACGGTTATCCACAGTGGTTTATAAGACGACTCAGCAACCAACTGGCTGAACCCATAGCTACATTCATTCGACTTCCTTTCAAAGGCAACGATATTTGCTTATTCTTGAAAAATCCATTGGTTTCCGCTGTTAGACATGCTTTTTACGCGGCTAAAGTAGTCATCAGTTTTGACACCACCAAAATGACAAAACCCGCTATCAAGGGCCGTCCGCCTCTCCCCCTCACCTCGTAATGCATGTACCAATATTCGGGCGGGTGCAGTTCCACAGGCACAGTAATGACGGAGAGGCAGCTGTTAGTCAGGATGGCAGAGCATTTGCCTAAGTCAGTGTGCATCTGTCAGCCAACCCGTTGGAATTTGTGCAGATGAAGTCAAGGGTCATTCACACAAGATACCTGCTTTATCCATTGCGCGCCATGTGCTCGAGACAAATCAAACGAGTGACAATCCGTTGGCAATCTCAGTCATCTTCAAGCACCGGAATAAACGTTTACTCCACTTCAGTGAGGCAACTGCTACTGAACGATTGAAGCTGCCGTTGTGTGTGCAAAAGGAACTGTTTGTTAGATTAATACTACGTTGGTCGAGCTCGTGGATTTTTTCTACCTGGGCAGGACACTCCGTAAGTGACAACTTCGTGTATTTTTTGTAATTTTCATTTCTACAGTGTCCTTGGTAGGATGCAGCGAGACCAGTTAGAACAAAAATCGTGCAATACACCACTAGTAGCTTATCTTTCCAAGTTCATTTTACTCACGTTGTTTGTTGTGATCAATGACGATCAATAACCACTACCCTTGTCTTCCAGAAATAGACCAGTTGTAAATTAATTGGCTCGAGCTGTTGCACAGTGATCTCGAAAAACGTGATAATGACATAAACAAATAGCATACGCTACAAGACTGAAGCGGTCGATAGCCACACTATCCGATTCTCAAACCCAAGCCCGATGAGCGACGGAATCTTGTGCGGATTTCCAAGTAACTAATCCCTACTGTCAAATATTCCCATGTGTAACGCGAATTGGTCGATCCTGCTAGCCAGCCGGACTGAAATTAGTCAACCCAACACTTTTCCACTAAACGTGACAGCGGTTAAAAGAAAATGTCTGTTATAAAACTATTAAGAATTTATGTAAAATACGTCCAAGGAGTGGCCACTCGGCACCAAAAACCCGGAGTCCAAACCAAAGGACAGGGATGGCTAGGGCATATGTGACACGTCTGATATTTTAATTTCTATTCTCGCCGAAACACAGACCAACGAGCAGGTAGGCTGGCAGGGTCGGGTGAATGAACGGGCCCAACACACCGTTGAAACAACAGCCAGCTTGTGCTTGAAAAGCAACGCTGGATTGGGAACCAGCATGCATCAGTGAGTGTAAATAGACGAAGTAAAAATACGATATTTCCCTAACGGATCGTGTTTTCACGAAAGTTTTTTCGTCAACCATCGAACAATAGGACGTTGCATCCATGAACGAAACGGATTTACAGATTACCAAATGATTGAACGAAATCTAATTGTCCAGACTGAACGCCTGAATGACAAATGACGGATTAGAACCGATATTTTCATTTCACTGAAAGCACGTCGGGCATGTGGGCCTTTGGATGGCTAGCTCCTTCTGTGTGTCCGTCTGTCTGACTGACTGTTCTTATGTTGATTTATGTTGGATCACACTTTCTTCAGTTCAGTTTGCTGGACAACAGCCGCGCGCTGCTCAGTCTGGGAAAGTTATCATGCTGGAACCAGGTCACACTCCTCGAACACAAGTAAGGGGACGATGTGTCCATAATCTGACAATTAAACACTGCATTGAACTGGCTTTTATTTGTATGACCTGTGGTCAAAATGTGACAGTCCACTAGGGAGTGTAATAAAAAGTATGTTGACCCGTGATCGGTTACTTTTAAATCAGATCAGAGGCTGATGAAAAAGTGCGTTGCAACCGGTAGTGTTCATGATCTGCAAACAACTGGTCGACCAAGCATATCAACAAATGATTGTTCTGCGACTTGTAAAGTTTCCAAAAAAGCGTCCATCAGTTCGCTCGGGAACCTAACACTTCGAAGTCCATTGTACACAGCATACTCAAAAGATACATGTATCGGCCATGCCGGGATGGCCCAGTACGGGAGCTTCAGTTATCGGATATGGACAAACGCCAGTCATTTTTTACGTGGCATTTACATTTCCGCCAAATAACCACGTACATTCAGTTATGCCATAGTCTTCATTACTATCGTCTTTTGATCACGGTCAGATTAACTTAAAGATAATAGTGTTTCTTGTATGAATACCAGGAAACAACAATACACGCATTTCGTGCCGTTGGGGGTGAGGGTGTTATGAGCTGGCAGAAACAAAACTCGAGATCAACGTTTGGAACCCTTGAACTGAAGTCATTGTCTGGCCGTTGACATATAATTTCAAACCCACCACGGATTTAACAAACAAGACTGTACAGGCTGAACAGTAACACAGGAAGAGCTCATTATTACAATATAAAATGTAACAAATACATATCAAAACTAGCCTACACACCTGAGGGAAAATTAGACTTCAGACATAACACACGCAAGTTCGCCTAATTTAGGCATGGGAGGCTACTATACAATGACCGAAATTCCGAGAAGATTCAACCAGTGGTTTTTCCGATACCATTACAGATTGACTGATCGGTTGATTGAATCGCATTTGATACAGCAACCGCGTGAAAATTCATGCACCGCACATTCCAGTCGTCCGAACTTATCACGAAATCAGACGCGTTCCATTAAACAGTGGAAAAACGGATTGGACGGGTTTATTACATGGGAATGCAACAAAGCTGAAGAGCAGATACGTGTATATGCTAGCGTCTACTGTGGCGAAGCATGAAAACCCAGAGCTATAATTCGAAGTGGGGCAAAGAGTTCAAGACAGACATTTGGCGGTTGCTGTCCAACTTCCACATGATGATGCAATCCGTCCAACCGGACGCTGGGGAAACTCGGCGGAGTGAAAAGATATTCGGTAAGAACTTTCACAGATAAAAATGCAAACAGTCAGGGTTTATTGCGGTGAATATTGATGAAAGTAACAGCGGAAATTTATGGCGACCAACAGAAATCAATGAATAAAGCGGTCGAGGAAGAGCTTGTCAGAAGATCAGTAACGAAACGAAAACATATTGTGCAGACCACACACTGAGATTATGTACTACAAGGGTTCATTGAACTCATAATTTCGGAATACATCAAAACGTATGGATTTTGAAAATAGACAATTCATCATACTGGTCTTTGCAAGTGTTCAAAATTTTGGTCAGAACCCTGGTTGGAGTGGGAGAATTAGGTTCGGAGATGACTTGTATGGAGGCCTTTCGTACAGCGACATATTTACCTGTGGTTACTATTTATAGTCGGAAAACGGATCACCGGCATTCTGAGAAAAAGGCACTTCTTTTCAAATAATTTCCCAACACCAGAGTTGAGATCTGGTGATAAACGTGCGGTGGAGATATAGGAAACGAAACAGAAGTGCGTATTTCTAAGGCTGGGGCGGTATTTGCGAATCTAGGACACCTCTGGTGACAGGTAGGTATATCTCTGAGCATTAAGATTAGCGTATATAAGTCGACAATGAGGGCTGTATTACTTTACGACAACGAAACATGGCCCCTCAAGGTAGAGGACGTGAACCATATTGATGTATTTGACCAACGATGTTTACGTTCGATCTCTCATACTGAATGGCATCAACGACTCAGCAATAAAGAAGTTGGGAAGCTCGTAATCGGTGGTGGTAGTCACACGAGTTCTTTAGTTCACTCATATTTTTACAGACTTAGGTGGTTGAGTCATGTACTAAGGGTGCCACCTAGCCATCTGCCACACCGAACATTCTTTGCCGACGCTGCAGCCGACTGGCGCCAGGTGTGAGTTGGAGAGATAATGAACTGACGTACAAAAATGAAAACGTTCACCAAGGGGTTGGCCATTGTAGATCGAGTTCGTCTTCCGAGCTGAGGACCTCGCGATTCAGAGTCGATGGCTAGAGACACTAGGTGAGATGGTGGCTAATCGCGCTCAGCAGAGTGAATGTTGTCGTTGTTTGGCCGAGTTGTCTGTCTAGTGAGTGCACTTAATGACACGAGGCAATGAAAGCCGAAAGGAGGCTGGTGTATTGCTGATGACTCCTCACTCCAACTTAAAGCTCGATTGTTTGTATACAAGTTGTAGGCACCTTGACAGTGAACACTGGAATAAAAACGTGGCTATTTTTAGTAGTTAGATCCCTTCCTCTCTCCCCCTCTTCCTTTTCTTCTTTCTTTCAGCGCAGGGTTTGCTTTTTCTTCATGATTGTGTGGCAGTTAAGCATTAGTGAAAACGTAGGATGTGTTGCTGTCTATGATAATTATTGCCATTAAAGCAAGCTTGTTCTGATTACGGAAAACTGATCAATTGAGCGCCAAGACGATTTGTGTGCGAGCTGCGCAGATGTTTGCGAGTCTGTGAAGGCCTAAATGATCCGAGACTGTCAATATTGCAACCACTGGGATTTTATAAACGAGAAAGAGCTTATAACATCTATGTACACCTGAATCCGTACTAGACAATAGTAACGGGGCAGTGAGATGAAAAAGGGAATTTCGTTTCGAAATTGGTACGTATTATAGGAACATGAACCACAATGAAGCGAGATGAAATTTGAAAATGAACAAAGAAGGATAACTCGCAAATAGTAATCAAGAATGAAACAAGCGCAACTGAAATAGGTAGTTACATGCTATCACTGGCATTATAAGTCACACACCAGATGGGCGCATTGATCGGAGACTCGGAACAGCACCGCAAATATATGCACCAAGTCTCCGCTTAAAGTCACTCATATATGATGATGTCACAACAGGCGCGCACAGGGAGTTGTAGATGGAACGTCTCGTAACACTGAGTGTTATATTTTAGACGCGGTGTTGCAGATGTAACGAGTGACTTCGGAGATGGTGATTCGAACTAAACATATGACTGCCTCAGTGAAAGTGACGACTGATGATTGATTCAACTGGACCGGACGCAATGGGATGATAGAATAGAATCACATAACCAAGAGTCCACATTTATTTTCATCCAAGAGCCCAAAACCGAACTACTCTTGGTAGTTAACCATTAAAGCATTGTGGTCAGCAGGGGAATTTTCGGAGTTTGGCATTGCTATCTAGATTTATTTTAGGGTCCCACTTAATGATGTATTTCCGATCTTGCTGTTGTTCGTTAAGTTGTCCGCAGCAGCAACATCAGTCAATCGTACTTTACGTCACAAGCCTGTAGATATCATGTGCGGACTGATAACAATGGGGCTACGCAAAGTCGTGCATGAGTAAACTTCGACTTGAACTTGCAGCTGCGTTGTCAGTGACCGGCAGTATCATTGTAACAACGCTATCTCGTATAAAGAACGTCTAAGCTTAACTGTGAGTTTCATAGGTCGTGACAACAGCCTCGAGCTCTGACGACACAGTTTGTAGCAGGACAAAAGCTTCTCGGACAGGCCATCGAAACATCCCAAACATTGATAATGATGCATAATTCGCGTAAGGGCATGAATCACACGCATACATTTTCAACTATCAAGTGAACAGAAAATGTCTCCAAAAAAAGTAGAAGCATATAATGCAAACGACTCATTGGTAGAGTCTAAAATCACAGTCCGACAACATATATGAAAGATATGAAACAAAGATCAAAGCAGTAACCACGAACAGGTGAGATAGTAGGAAGCAGAATCTTGAGTATTGCGCCGGCCGTTTTGGTATTTATGAAAAAAATCAATTTTTCAAACTCAGCCCCAAACACGTCGCGTTGGACTTCAGAGAAGCGATCAGTTTGGCCTCCTTGGCTTCTTTACTCCGGTTCCGTTGCTCATAATCCACTCTAGATGACAGGAAACAAAAGGTTTAACACGAGAATGTAGAAAACGAGTCACCAAAATCCATTTGGTAAGAAGGCGGAGAAGAAACACTGAAGGCTGATTATGTTTACAACAGGAAGAGTAATCATGGCTCGCAAGCATACATGGTTACTGCTTCCAATGACGAGATTTAGACATCCTGGTGGTGAGAATCTCGGCTATCTAACACCTCTTAGCGTAATCAAAACGGTATTTGAGTTTAGTGTCATGTTTAGAATAGACGGGGATCTACAGACCGACTGCGCAACCTCCATTCCAATCAATTTTGACCTTTGCTTGAAAACTGATTAGCAGCAGACTCTATTCACCTATGTTCATAAACAAAGGGTGTGGGAATAGAGAAGTGGGGATGCTGACTGGGCAAAAGTGTAGTAGTTATAGGTGAAGACACTACTTACAAACGGACATCCGTGGAAGAGCACTTCGTTCTAATCAAGACATGGCCAGAGAGAAACAACGTAGAAGGAGAAAATAACCATCAAACTACAATTTATAAGACTATCTGTTAACCACAATGTTATCAGCTTCAAACAGCTGTAAAGTGCACGTCCTAGCTATATCAAGCTTCCCATCGTTATTTCGTAACTTGCTGAACAAATCTCACCCTTCCAGTAACCTCTAAATCAGTAAAACCCACCGATAAGTACATCGGCGGAACACATCTTTAGTTAGCGTACACAGTCTATTAAGCGGACCACTAGACAAACGAGGAATCAAGCGCAAAACCCTAGCGTTGTCAATCGTGAAACGGGTCTTCAAAACAGGTCACAACATTGATACGTTCACTGTATTATTACGTAGACCTAATCTCAAACCTTTGGTCACGTCGTACTAACTGTAAAAGTGCTAATCAAGCTGACTTCTCTCTATGACAGAGAATGTTCAATTTACTCTCACTATATTCAACCAATGTTGTCAAGGACGAATGTGATTGAGTAGAATAGATTTTAGGGTAAACAGACGATGTTAGTCGTATACTTTCTGACTTCTCTGATAAATGTTAGAGTTAAGATTTTCATATCTAGAACTCATCATAATAAACAACTCGTCAGAATACTGGTTGGTAGCACAACAGCAACACTGATTGCAGCCAACATGAGCTGTTCCAGACAACTGCGGTTGTAACAGTTCATCACCTGTATAAAAAATAGAACAATGGTTGATCGATGGACATCTAATGCGAAATATCCAAACGCTTGGAATAGTTTCGCAAGTCCACCTCATTATTATCATCAGTAGGAGAACATCTAGGGTGAACATCGACGATTAATTGTTGTGAAACTATGACGAAACAGTCCTGATCTACAGAAAAGAATATAAACACACGGAACCTGATTCATGAAAGTCATTATTCAGACACTTAAACGCACAATGTAATTGTGTTTAGGCCTTGCGAAGAAACAGTTGGGTTGCAGACGAAAATGAAATGGTATGTGCTTCCACAAAGACAAAACAACTAAAGTCAACAACGACCATCCCTTCAAACATCTCCAACCACAGACTTCGAGTGCCGAAGGTCTTAACTTGGAAGACGACTTCCATCGACAATGGTCATTGATTTTATTTCTCTAGGCCATCAGCTGTCCATCTAGAACTTTATGCAAATCGGCTGGGATAACTACAGAGAGTTCTTGGTATGACAGCTTTAGTGGATGACTCAAACACTCAGGCCCATACATTCTTCATGACTGAACAAATGAGCTTGCTTGATCCTTACTATGAAATATCCACTTCTTTAGCCAATGGTTGCTTTCTATGTCACTCAAGGCTGAAAACACCAGTCGAGTATATGAAGGTGACTTACGTCCCCTACTCCAACAGACCACTTTCCGTGGCTGTAGAACAGTACTGCTTTCACGACGGCCAGTTGAATCTTGAGGCAAAACTATACGGCCAACCCTATGTTCTGACAACATCTTCCCTATTAACAAGTGGATAATTTTCGAGATAAACGAGCGCATTACAATCGAATGGTTGAATGTCGAGCGTTATGGAGCATTAGGGAGAATGAATTATACACAGAAATGTGACAAACAGCCCAAGAGAATTATATGGCCACCTCCGATTCAAACAACGCATTCAGGCTGATGGGCTGGCCCAAAGTTGACAGGTAACGTAGCGATCACGCGCCTCGAGAACAAGATATTTGTTACCGCTTCGTCCAGAGCAGTTGTCAAGCCACATTTCCAATGGTCCGGACGCGAACTAATTGTCAACTAAATAGGCAACAAATGACTAGCCCATCGTTTTGCATTTGTTCTGTCCGCGTGCCACGAAAACGTGCAGTGATCGATTTGATATAGGAATGGTCTTAACGCTTTAACAAATGTGGCTGACTGTGAAAAATGTCCAAGGTAGGATGTTGGGAAAAGTGTATTTTCCCCAAAAATGATTTACTTTTCGAGATATCTTTGAAAAATAAATTGCGATTTTGAATTTCATTGCCTCATGCCACAAAGTGCCAAAATTTAATTTTGGCGCATGTTCCTGATACGTCTCTGATTGGCCCATCTCACTTTTAATACATCAATTCAGGTGGGATTCTTCAAGGCCATTCAAAGACTATATATATATATATATATAGTCTTTGAATGGCCTTGAAGAATATATATAGAATATATATAGAATGTATATATACTGTAAAGTAAAACAGACAGTGGAAAAAAGCGCGTCTTACGCTTTCAAACCGCGGCTAATCCTTGCCTCCCTCCCTTGTGTTGCAGAGTCGGCGGTTTGTCCAGTCTCCGAAGTGGAAGAAGAGGTCCCAATAGAGGACAAACTACCTGAACGAACAGTGACTAGTGTTATGTGTTCTGGATAAACGATTTACGGCGAACTCTCGTTCTCCCTCTTATCCGGTCTACTACACTTTGGCGACCCTGCCTGGATGAGAAGAAACGCTAGGATAAAAGAGGTGCCATCGTAAAATAGACTGCCGTGATAAAATAGAGGTATCGGGATAAAATAAGTGTCAGGATCAGAAAAAAGGTGTCGCGGTAAAGGTAAGTGTAAAAAAAGAGACGTTTTCCAAGTTAGCGGGTGAAGGACCCAACATGAGCACCAGCCAGCTTGTAGAGAGTTTGGAGTACCGGGGATGGTGTTCAACGAAGAGAGGAATTGTGTAACGTACGGTCGAAACCGGCAAGCACGCACAGGTTAAATAAGAATTACGCACCAGGGCGTGCTGCTGTGTTGACGCCATTTTAGTTTTAGTTTGTGTAAGTCGTGTGCATGGCTTACTGAGCCTTTGGCTCACGCTTGTTTCTTGTTTCCTTTTACAGAACTGATGTTGGAATCCCTACTTTGGAAGAACGCTGTCCCCCCGGTGTCTCCACATTGCCCCACAGTTGGTCCGTAGGTTTAACGGACAGTCAGAGTGTAAACAGCCGGCTTGTATGTTACATTTTGGCGACCCTGCCAGGATTTGAACAAGAAAAAAAGGACAAATGCTAATGAAATGGACGAAAGGTGACCAAAACCCGAGCGAAGTATGCACGACCAATGCAATGACAGAGGCAGTGAACACTTTGACGAGGTCGTTGCCCGGCGGAAAATAACCCTCTTCTGTCTCCTGTCGGGCGAGGCGCTGGACATTGTTTTGAACAGTCAGGTGATGGACACTGAGATCGATGACATGACATTTCAAGAGCTCTGCAAGTTGCTTGATTTGCCTAGGTTGTCAATACAATGGAGAGAACAACTTCAGGGCAGACGACAACAACCAGGCGAAAGAGTCGGTGCATTTGTGAGAGAACTGAGATACCTCGCCGAGCAGGCGTATGACGACGAGTCCGCCCAAGAACGAGACAAACGAGTGTTGGAGCAGTTAGTCATTGGAGTGTCCAGCGCGAACATCAAGCGCGAGCTTTTGCTGCGTCCTCCAACTGCTCTAGACACGGCGCTGAAAGTTGCGGAACACTTAGAGAGACTCGACGCCGCCCTCGAGACTCCAGCAGTACCGTGATTCGTGTTTCGCAACGAACGACGTTCTTTTGTTAATCGTCGGGCATAGCACCACAGTCAGACACAGATCTACAGAGGTCCTCGTATGCCGGTCCCCTTCCAATAGCGCTCACAGCCCCCATGTAGAACCTGTTACCGCGGTTGGAACAATCGGCCTTACACTCCGCAAAGACGGCAGCGGTACGTAACTCCAGGTGAGCGAATCTGCAGTGCAATGTATATCCCATCAGCAATTAGTCCAAGTTTAACTTTGGCTTTTGCTATAGAGTTAACGATTGGACATGCCATGGTCGTGGGGTTATTAGATACAGGGGCATCTCGTAGCTTGATTAGATCAGATGTTATCAGGGGATTCGGCTGTCACGAATTAGAGCCCTGTAATCGGAAGCTAACTACCACTGACGGCTCGGCCATGAGTAATCAAGGATCAGTAACACCCATGATGAGGGTGGCTAATCAGACGCTCCGACACAAATTCGCAGTGGCCCCAAACCTTCCAGTTAGTTGCATAGTTGGGATTGATCTCTTAAGGCGTCTGGGATGCTGTCTAGACTTAGCAAAACAACAGCTGGTTACACCCTCGTGCACGGTGCTCCTTAGATCATTGTACGAACATAGCGGAGCCGAGTTTACCCTGCAGGTCACCCCGGGAGATGTGGGATCACAAGTCGAAACGTTACTTAAGGCCTCAGGGTGCCGCGATGATAACCAAAGCACAGCTAAATTGAAAAAAGTGATTCTCGATCACATTGATGCGTTCGCTTGGAGTAAGAACGACCTGGGACGAACGAACGTGTTGAAACACAAAATAGACACGGGGAACGCCCTTCTCATGAGGACACCACTCAGGAGAATCCCAGTGGCCCTACAGGTAAAGGTGTCCAAAATGATTGATGAGATTCTGCAGAATAATGTAATCCAGCCGTCGAACTCTCCATGGGCTTCTCCTGTTGTGTTGGTGAAAAAGAAGGAAGAAGGGCGATTTTGTGTTGACTACAGGAGGCTAAACAAGGTAACTATTGAGGACGCGTTCCCCCTACCCCGCATTGATGACTTGTTCGACGCTCTGCGAAGTTCCTTCTACTTCAGCACGTTGGCTTTAGCCTCAGGCTATTGGCAGGTAGAAGTAGAAGAATTAGATCGGGCGAAAACAGCGTTTGTGGTGCCCACAGGGCTGTATGAATTTCAAACAATGCCCTTCGGGTTATCAAATGTCCCCGCCACATTTCAACGTCTAATGCAGCAGGTGTTGAATGATCTCATCCCTCATCAGTGCCTCGTTTACTTGGATGATGTTATCGTCCATGGGAAGACAAACGAGGAACACCTGAGAAATCTGTCCAGCGTCCCTGAAAGGTTATCACAAGTGGATCTGACGCTCAACCCCGCTAAATGTCATTTAATGCAAAAAGATGTAACTTACCTGGGGCATGTGATTTCTGGGGGCGCCATTTGAACGGATCCGAAGAAAGTTGAACAGATCATGACTTGGCTTACGCCGCAGAACACTGAGGAGGTGCGTAGTTTCATGAGCCTCGCCTCGTATTATAGAAGATTCATACCGGGATTCGCACGCATCGCTAGCCCGCTACATGTCCTGCTACAGAAAAATCGAAAGTACGAATGGTCCGGAGAATGTGAAGCAGTGTTCAGGGCCCCCCAACGTTCCCTATGCTCCGCGCCTATCTTGTCACTGTCAGACACCTCACCTGCAGCCGGTGAATACATCTTGAACACTGATTCGAGTGATTATGCCATTGGGGCCGTATTTTCACAAAAGGGTGCTGACAGACAAGAGAGAGTGATCTCTTACGGAAGTCGAACTCTTAGCATGACGGAACGAAATTATTGTACAACCAGGAAAGAGATGCTGTCCCTGGTTTTCTTTGTGAAATATTACCGACACTACTTGTTAGACAGGCGGTTTACAGTTCGCACCGACCACCAATCACCCCGGTGGCTTCAGAATTTCAAGGACTCGGAGGGTCAGATTGCACGGTGGCAGGGAATTCTTCAGGAATATGATTTCGAGTGTGAGCACCGAGCTGGGAAAAGTCACGTCAATGCAGATGCGTTAGCCAGGAGTCTTGGGCATTCTCATGGAGAGTGCCCATCTTGTAGTACGCAACACGTAATGCTAGTCCAACTGCCAGGCGCGGACTATGGACAATGGCAGACGGCTCAAGCGTCCGACCCCGAAACTGCTCTTATTTACGAGAGACGGCGGGACGAGGGAAGTAGGCCAACAAATAAAGGAATGGAAGGGAAAAGTTATGAGAGCCGCTGTCTATGGGCAATGTGGGACCACTTAGTTGTTAACGAGGGTGGTCTGTTTTTGGATTACGGGCCAAACTATTACAAAAGAACCGTTGTCCCACGACCAATGGTAGATAGGGTGTTAGAGGACATCCACCGAGAACTAGGACATGCCGGGATGAACAAACTAGATGCTGCAGCCAGACAGCGCTTCTAGTGGTCACATTTGTGTCGTGATGTGGCAAATTTCTGTCACCGGTGTGAACAATGTGGTAGTTTCAAAAATCCCAAGAACAGAAGGCCCCATTACAATCGATATATACTGGCTATCCAAACGAATTAGCAGGCGTAGATATTATAGGCCTCCTAACGGAGACGTCAAGAGGCAAACGGTATGTGCTTGTGTTGGTTGACTATTTCACAAAATGGTGTGAAGCAATACCTTTGTCTCACACTCATGCGAAAACTGTGGCAGATGCGATCGTCGAGCATTGGGTATGCCAGTAGGGAGTGCCGGAACAATTTCACTCAGATCGGGGGTCCAATTTCGAGGGCGCGTTGTTGCAGGAGATCTGCCGGATCCTGGGAATTGACAAAACCCGAACGACCGCCTACCACCCCCAAGGCAACGGGCAGGTCGAGAGAAGTAATTGATCACTTTTACAGTTACTAAAAGCATTTGTAGATCGCAACCTGCTAGACTGGGATCTGGCTATCCCCATGTGTGTACTAGCCTACCGCAGCTGTGTTCATGCGTCCACTAAATAACCACCCCACTTCCTGTGGACTGGCTGAGAAATCCGACTATCATCTGATATCTGCCTGCCCTCGGCCAATCGAATACAGCCCACGGTGGCGGAATATGTTTGCAAGTTGACCGATACTCTACGATTGGCACATGAAATGGCAAGAACGCATTTGCAGAGCGTACATCGGCGCCAGAAGGAGTATTACGACAAAAAGGTGTTCGGGGCCCCCTTGAGACCTGGGGATAAAGTATGGTTTCACAAGGAGATGGTGCATCCCGGTGTTCCCACAAAATTGCAGAGACAATGGAAAGGGCCCTTTGTTGTAGAACGTATGATGTCTGACTCGACTTGCGTAATAAAAGACCCGGAATCCCCAACTAGTCCGCCCATGGTTTTCCGTTATAACCGCCTGAAACCGTTCACAGATGGCAGCGACAACGACCCAAAAGGAGGTGCACACAGTGTTCCAGAGATAGGGTTAGAAAAAGTCCGGGGCGTGGCATCGAGGACGTTGGCTTATGTAGTAGGGGATAGTGCAAAGTAAAACAGAAGGTGGAAAAGTGCGCGTCGTATGCTTTCAAACAACGGCTAACCCTTGCCTCTCCCCTTATGTCGCAGAGTCGGCGATTTGTGCAGTCTCCGAAGTAGAAGCCCAATCGAGCACAAACTACCTGAACGAACAGTGACTAGTGTTGCGTGTTCTTGATAAGCGACTTATGACGAACTCTCGTTCTCCCTCTTATCGGCTATGTTAGCTTTGGTTTGGGAGCATCTATATACTCGATTGAAGGTCAAGGTCGTCCGTGTTATGCTGCAGTTTTCGGGTATTGCTAAGCTCTGTGCTATGTTCCGTGGTTCGTATAGTCGTGCGCTAGACATTTCTGATTATCATTGCCCGGCGGGTCATGACACAAGAGAGATCTCAATATGCTGTCGCACGCTAGCTGAGAGGCTCGAAGGGTATCACACAAGCAAAGCGGAGAGGATGACGAGCAGTTGTATCAAAGCGTGACAAACGACAAATAATGCGATTAATTTCCATTGCTTCAGAACTCGGCTTGGATTAACGAGAGCTAAGCAACGGGAGCTAAATGAAATCCCATGACTGATATCTGCGAGAATGATTCAAACGAATTAACTGAATCATCGAAGACACATTGCCGATTATTGTGAACTGAAACGTAAGTTTCATGGAGTCAACAACAGCATTCGGTTTGGTATACTGAGAGAAAAAAATGGTCCAGATGACCTGATACGAGGCCTTTTGACCTTCTGAGAGAGATGTGGTTCTGTTCGCGGATTGTGTGAGTTAACGAGTCATATTGAACGTTAATCAAAACACCGACACATAATCAAACCCTTGGACACTACGCTGTTCATCAAATCCAAAACTTAGCAAGGAATCATAAGTTCTTGAGATGACGACGGCCAAATAATACGTATATCACTGGGCGCGGTTTAGAGTGGCCGGCCCATAGTCCACACTTCAAAAACAGAAAATCTTTAAGACATATTAGCTTATGAAGAACGTAAAGGTGTGCAGCTTGGTGACGAACTACAGGTTGTTTTGAAGCCGGGTTCTAACGTACAACGGTCCCTTCTTGGAACGATACCCAGGGGATGCACCGGAACTAAACAACAGGGGCACAGTAGTGTCATGCGAATTTATGGTAAACAGGATGGCCGTACAATTTTGCCGCTGCTAATCTTTATAGACTAGCGCACAGATCACAATCTACAAGTGTTGACGGAACACAATTCTGCAAGCAGCTTTTTAACAGCACTTGCTCCTTTGCTGTCACCTTGTTAATAAGCAAGATATAGTCAGAAGGTGGGGTGATTTTGTACTTTTATCGCGGTACATATATTCGCGCTTCACGCTTCCAAGAAATATTTCAGTCGCTAGAAGTAACCTAGAGTGGCGATGACTGTTTTGGCCGTAAGGACATGGGCCTATCATTTATTTATTTACTATCCCCGCCACTGTTGTGGCAGCTTCATACCTGTACGAGTCGGTTAACAACCTCCGTAGCTTCAGTATCTGACGTCAAGTCCATGCACCCATTGCAGTGTTGCGGAGACATTTTGAGATTGCTCGGTTCGTCGAGTGTATACAGTTACTGGTTTGAATCCGACTGAAACTCCAAGATTTCCTGCTTGGATCTTCTTATAATCAACAAATCTGCCGCACATATATGCAAACATATCCTCTATTGGACCTTAGCTTCAATCGATGAGTTATGCATAGAAGTTGCATGGTAGATTTGACAGAAAAGTTAAGTGATATTTGTAGAAAAAGAAAACTCGTAATGTATGCCATATGCCTTCGTGTTACCCAGCAATATCCAAACCTCCTTCAGCATCTGTAATTCAAAAACCGAAGAGTGAATTTTTCAACCAACCAGTCTGTAACTTAAGCATGGCAGCATTGCCTGGATATGTCGACACAATTTGGCAGCCTATTCGTATGCACCGCGCATTCAACAAAAGATACCATACTTAATGGTAACCATAACAATAGAGAGGGGAAGGGTAGGCTAAAGACAGATTGGTGATGATGCCACTAATCATCATCAACGTAGACAGTAATACATCAGTGGTTCATGCTGATGCTTAACTACCACATAACCACAAAGGGAAAAAACCCCTAGATAAGGAAAGAGAGGAATAAAAGAAGGGGAGACGAAGGGGACCTAACTACTAAATATAGCTACGTTTATATTCAAACATACAACATGAAGGCGCAGACACCTTGCAAACAAACAACCGAGCTGTAAGTGAAATTTCAACTCAAACTGAGAGGAGTCAGATTGACGGGGAATACTTGACAAGCTTTGGAATCTTCAGTTCAGTTGACAGTAGGGTAATAATAAACGACATGCGTACACATATAAAATCTGATCTCATT
Organism: Paragonimus skrjabini miyazakii; assembly: GCA_014338405.1. Taxonomy (NCBI): domain Eukaryota; kingdom Metazoa; phylum Platyhelminthes; class Trematoda; order Plagiorchiida; family Troglotrematidae; genus Paragonimus; species Paragonimus skrjabini miyazakii. Next base: position 149,399 of record JTDE01000917.1, read on the forward strand.
CGAGCTTTACAGTAAGGGACAGGACAGAGTGAATTCAAAGTTTTGGCAACGACAATGCTGACACTTGTTAATAGGACAAAAACTCCGCTTAATTGTGATAAGTCGACAAGAGGACACTCAGAGTTGAGGTTCCTACACTTATCTTGCAGTGTTTACGGTCAAGTGACATACTCAGTTAAATGAAAGGAGCTGGTTATTGCCAGAATGACCTAACACAGAAAACATGAGAGATTAAAGTAACTAGACTAAAAACCCATAACACTGTGAATAGAAGTCAGGCAAAAAGCAAAGGAGGGTGATGACAATGATAAAGCGTTGCGTAGTTGTTGCTACTACAACAGCGTTGGTTGTTGTTTGTTCAACCAGACAAGTGCCTGCTAACATTTAGTGCCTATGACCCCCCAGTGAAATTGTGGACAGCTGTCACAACCTTGTTGGGCTTCATCAGTATCACGCACGTCGGGAAATGGAATTGGCAATCTGTGAGTAAACTTCAGACTGCAGTCCAGAAACACATCCACCAGACCACGGTGTCACGGTCACCGGAGTTGTATGAAGTTAGATGAATTGATCTCCTCAGCTGTTGCGGCTTTTTTTCTTAAAGGCTGAAAACGACAAGCCTTTCTGTGGTTGGTCTGCAAACCAGCAAGTATCCACCAAAGGCTCTCGAAGAGGTTGAGAGAGATTTAACAAACAGTTGGTAACAATGGCTACCAGCGAGAAGAGAAGGCGCAACAGCTAAAGAAAACAAGACAGGTGCCTCTTTCCTTTCGAATATAGTGTCCTACTTCGTCAACTGTAAACCAATGTACTAGACAGTTTGTACGCAGAGAAGTATACGATGGCCATACGAAGAGACGCCTGTGCATTGACACATAAAGAGGTGGTAACTGGGCCTCCATTACAGTACCCACGGAGCTAGCTCACTAGGCAAACAATTCAGTTGGATTTATTTTGTGTGGTCGACCAGTAGAAGCCCACACGCTTACTGCGTTTTACAAAATGGAAAACATACTGGGTTGGGTACATTGTGAGTTGGAAAAACTAGTTATCCGAAAGAGCACCAAAATAAAGCAAATAGAAACTACGTGAAAACTGACAGATCAAACCCAAGTGATAAAACAAGAGGCGACCCTTAAGGCACAGGTTATAGAAACAGTACTCCATCACTGTGCGATATGTCAGTTTTAGTTAGGGGAAGTACAGTCCTGAAGTTCGTATTTAAAGAAGCACGTTTTGTCTATGAGAAAGAAGAACTATTTAGTCGCTGTAACTAGGAGGCTAGGTGACACCATTCCGTCCGGCGATTATGGCAGTGATGTTGATGATTTACTAGACCATTGGCTAACAGTTCTTTAGTTATCCATCCATCAGTTGGATAACACTGTCTCTTCGAGTAAAACACATGGGCGTCTGTCTACCTGGAGTAGTTGACCGGGTCATGAGTGGAATGTCATAATAGCTAATTATGTGCAGTCCGTCATTAAATTGTGATACGAATTCCAGTGGAATGACTAAAACTGGAAAAGAAGACTCCAGACTAGTAGATGTACATCCACGCTGCAGCTGGATGAACGGTCCCCGTATAGAAGTCAGTTACCGAAATCAAGAGCTGCAGAAAGTAAACGTTTATATCACCCTAGCATGGTGGATCCACAACTGGCAGCGTGATTGCTTAACATAGGCATTTATGTTGACATCAGATAATGTATGTTACTCTTATAGAAAAGGGTTCGTATCGAATTTTCAGATTAAAACATGCGGAAATCCGACTCAACCCTATCCTTCCAAGTGTTCACTTCCATACATTTAACCTCTCCTGTTTCTGACCATTACTTGGACCTTGACCCAAATGTCTTTGTTTTATCGGGTTAATCTGATAGTTGTGCAAATAGTCAGTTGCCTGTCATTGTACTGTGCTTGAGTGGTGTGTGCATCACCTTTTTGGAGCTCGATTCGTTTTTGTTGTTTTGAACTTCTACACTATTCAGAAGAATTCTGTCTAGTATGAATGTCATATTATGATATGATGGTCCATACTTAGCCTGTTCGATACTAAACTGCACTCCATTTCCCAGAAACGATCTGTCGGTCGAAAATGTTGAGGTTGTCTATTTATTCACTTTGATAATTTCAGTAGTATCGTGATATCGTGATCCAATCTTGTTTTGATTATTTGGGATCGTTGGTTTATGGCCACGGGTTGCTCAACGTCTTCGTTGAAGATCGTACAGGGTTTCCATTTCACAAAAAATCTAATCTAGGCGTTCCTACAACTGCCTTTCAAAGGGGATGATGTCAGCACGTTATTACAACGCCGATTGAAGGCCGCTGTATTACGAACGTATAATGCAGCAGAGCTAGTGTTAACCTACGCCACAAAACGGATTCCTGTTCCTCCTCTAAAACCTCAGATACCTCCGTTCGCCAGATCCTATATCATTTACCGATTTTCATGTAGTTGCCAGGTCGACTACATTGGCATGACGGAACGGCAGCTGAAGTTTCGGATCTCGGAACACATCCCAGAATGGGTGAGGAAACATGTGATGCAGCTGCAAACTGATACCCATGTGTGCACCCAGCAACCGCCACACAAACCACCGGCATCAGCGATCGCTCGTCATCTCCTGGAGAGCCATCACCAGGTGAACCCCATGCAGGCATTCTCGGTTGTTTACGCAACTGATAAGCCCCGGTTGTTACGATATGCTGAGGCAGTTGCTCTGAAACGTTGGTGTCCCCCTCTGTGTGTGCAGAAAGACTCCTTTGTTAGTTTATCACTCCCATAGTAACAATGAAATTGTTTGATTAGCGAACAGATCCACCGTGTGTTTCCCTAATATGTCTAGTTTCACAATTGACCCCTGTTTTCCGCTTTATAATATCCTGTTCTGTAGTACGCACTTGATAATATGCAGAGAAATTTGCCAGGCCATAAATCGTGCGCATTTACGTTTTTGACTGCTCTACTATAATCCTCCTCTATTTCTCATAGCCCACCTTCAACGTTTTAGCCAGCAGTCAATGATCACGGCTAACATGGTCTATTTAACATAAGTATTGTACCGTGATGAATATAGTGGATTAGGCGTCAAAACAGTTCCAACGGCGTGGTATCGGAGTCATCAAATATAGCGATATATCAGTAGAAGTTGAGCTAAACGCTCGTGGTGGTAGCTTCGATTATTGCATATTCATTGAGTAACAAAAGTGGCGACGGGCCTGAAAACGCTAACGACCGTCTAACAAACCATCGGGGAAAGTTAATTTGAACTAAGAAAGCCTATGGAACATTTAGCCGAAGGACAACTCGTTGCGCAAAAAGCATAAGAACGTAGTTTTGTCATTAATACTCACAGCCAACTTCACAGTTTTGTACAAACGATAAACACAACCATTCACTACTGAATAGAGTAGACTCTTTTAGATAATATGGTGGTATCAAAATTGCCCAAGCTATCAGCTGTTAACTGTGCGTCATAACATTGTTTATTTTGCAAGTTTAACAGTTTTATGCCACATTTCAACGATCTATAAGTAGCGATACAATAGAAATAACAGACAATAACTCATCACAACTGACAGTTCGAAATGCTTTAGGTAAAATGAACTCGTTCGATGGTGGAAAAGAGTGCTATAATAGAACACATTTGTTGGCTAACAGCACCGAGGACGCCGATTGTGAATGTTCTACGAGCATACTGAGTGGCTAAGCTATAAGCGATGTCCTTAAAGTTGATCTCCAGAGAGGTTACGTGTACAATGTCACACCACGCCTAGACCAAACTGACTACGGCCAATAGGATACGTTGCATCAACGTAAACAAAACCGAAAAGTCACGTTGCAAAACTGAGGACAGTTTTCAGTTGTGATCACGCGATTAACCATATACGTGCGCATCAGATGCAACATGATGCGAACGACTGACTAAACCAAAACGTGGTAAACAACGAGGACAGCGGTTGCTTACCGATGCTTCAAAATTCGTGTTATCACAGAAGTGGTGGTGACGGAAGAACCGCTGTCAACACGGCGAAAGATACCACGTTGTTTAGGAATCTGAAATGAAAAACAGAATGCGTGCGAACGTGCATGTGCCGGTGAATACTAACCATGATCCATGATATGCAAAAACACTTAAACATAGACGTAAATCTTAGAAATACGAACGAGAGGTTGCTCGTAATGGAACTCACTTTCATCGGATCCCTTCCATCGCATGAGAATGGAAGTTTAGTGTCCTGACCAACAACGACGTAGTTTACCTACAGAAACGAAAAAAAAGCAGGAAAGTAAAACCGTCTGGAACTGATTGCTCGACCAGTCAGGATTAGGAAAACTTGCGTAAGCGATATACTTTCAAACATGCTACCTTCACATGTGGCACGCACTACTGTCACCATTGGGCACAAATATTTTAATATATTCAATCTCAGCGCTGCATCACTACTTTGGCTTCGTAAATGTTTGTGAAGAACGATTCCAGCGACTTACGCAAATTCGGTTGTATGTTCTTGAACAAGTATTTAGATGAAAGCCTCGAACAATTTCTCTTGTGGAGGCTCACGCTGTAAATGCTGTTTTTGCAAAACCAATCTGAAGATGGGTCTGGTGATATCAACACCGTTGCCAGATTGTAACTTGTTGAATACGTCAACAAATCCATCCAGAATGAAAACAGAATATTAACCAATCGAATTAACTATTTTTTCTCCCAAACGAGTGGATCAGTTCAGATAGGTACATTCAGTGAACCGTGGTCAAGTGAGTACAAATCGGCCGCGGCGACAGTTGGATCAGTATACGCGTGCGTTGTCTTATGTATGACGTCACGTAAGGGCAGCTAACTAAATCCGCGAGAGCTGTGATGTTACGCCCAGACTGTATCGGATAAACCATCATTGCTCAAATGTAACACTGCTTTCATACAAACACGTACGGACAAAAAGCATAATTTGTGCTAAAGTTCATACGTCCAGCCAGATATTGTCAGGCGACCCAAACCTGAATTTAAGCTACCGGTGCAGTCGGGAACAGAACAAGAAACCATATTTCTTATAGTAGCTATCGTCAGTATGGTGCTCTCCAGTGTTCATGTATCCAGGCAACAATGTTTCCGACACGAAAAGGTGATTCAAATTATGTTACTGTAGTGCGAGATCTCCAGTTCATACAAAATAACCATGAGAGCAGAACGACATGAACAATCGTTCCAGTACCAGATCAGAACCCTAGAACGAAGAGTAAAAAGATCTGATCAATGGCAACGAGAACAATTGGGCCTGCAGTGCTCGATTCAACTTATTGTTGTACCTGTCAGCAGCATCGATGACAGCATGTTGCAAGTAGTCGAAAACTTTACTTACCCGAGTAGTTGTGCCACGCAACTCGTTCCTCTCCAGGTCTACGCATGCTTTCAATCGACGTAACAGATCGGCGCCTACTATCGTCTCTTCCACATTGTCAAACACTAACGTTGCGTTGCGTAGCCTGGTACTACCTATCTGGATCTCAACGTTCTGAGTCCCCAGTGCCTTTAACGCCGTCCCACCAACAGTAATTACATGCCAATTACCGGACCTAACGGGCAATCCTGGTACTCTGCCTGTAATCGACGCACCCGCTCCCGTATCTACTATCGCACTCTTTTGCTCTCCCTCTATCAGAACCTTTACCCGTGGAACGCCCCCATGATAGCCCGTTACTACCAAAAAACAAGAATGAAGACGTCTGTTAGGGCACCGGCGGGCAAAGTGTCCCACCCCATTACAAACAAAGCAATGATTGCGGCGAGGTTGT